>PVKS010008878.1:0-66373 GCA_004027875.1 Aplodontia rufa
ATTTTAACAAAATAATATAAAATATGTATAGATTCTGGATATTAGAATTACCCCCAGGAATGCCCCCCCAATTACCCACCCTCATCCCTCCTTTCCCCTTCCCACAATATCTCTAAAAAAGTATTATGTTGTATAACATTACACCTTATCTGGATTTAACACATGATAATAGACCATCTTTCTCCCTGGCCGGGGTCTAGTCCCAACCTCCACAGATGAGTGGAGACAATCAACCCTTAGTTCTCTGGGTTAAGCTGATTTTACTCCAGAAATATTTTCTTTATCTATTTGTGTACATCTGGCTTTTAGGAAAGATAGTAATGAAAATGAAAATATATTAATGCTTTTATTCTGAAGAACCACCATTTGTTGAATACCCATGGTGTGTCATGAACGACACAAATCATTTTTACATATATTGTGTTACATACATTTTACATATATTGTGTCCCAGGGAATGGCTGATATTATTTTCTTTTAAAATAAAGTCAAATAAGGCCTAGAGAGTGTCTAGCATGTGTGAGAACTCAGGTTCTTACCCCAGCACCACACACATAGCTGAGTATCATAAAAAAAAAAAAAAAAAGAAAAGAAAAAATAAAGTTGACTCTCTTTGAAAAAATTTAAGTAAAATAGATTCTCAAAGAGTTAGTTGCTTGCTAAAAAAAAAAAGAACTAAAAACTAAAACTATAGTCTGTAGCTATATTTTATTTATTTATTCATTCATTCCAGGAATTGAATCCAGGGTACTTAACTATGGAACTAGATCCTCAGACTTTTTATTCTTTTTTTTTTGTTCTGAGACAGCATCTCATTAAGTTGCTGAGACTGGCCTCAAACTTGGATCCTCCTGCTTCAGCCTCCCAAGTTGCTGGAATTACAGGTGTGAACCACCAAGCCTGGCTTGTAGTTATATTTTAAAACTATGTTTGATAGAAAAACCCATTCTAATTCAGTTGATATAGTACTAATTATTTTTAGAGAAATAACATTATGTCTCAGTTACCACTGAAGGAATACCAGTGAGTCTGATTGTCTCTAGTGCAGAGGCCTGGTGAGGGGAGAACATGGGGTGACTCCTCTGCCCCATGATGACCTGACCTTCAGCTGGGGTGCCTCCTCTGTGGCCGCATGCCTCATGCATGCCTCAGTGCCTCCTGCTGTTTGTATTTCTTCTATATCATGGCTACTGTGTCTGGAGCACCCAGGATGGCTTTCACTCCTATGTCCAGTCAAGCTGCAGTGGTGGGAACACATTAGTCATTTTTTCTTCTTCTCAGGGCCTCTACAGATATCAGGCTTGCCTTGTCTCATAGCGTGGTTATCTTGGAATAATTGAATCTCTTGCATGACAGCTGGCTTCTTTTATAGCCAGCATTTGCAGACACCCAGGAAAAAGTTGAAGGGCATTAAAAGCCAGACTTAAATAATATTTATTTTGGAATAAGTTCCAAAATATTATGTCTTACTTTTTCTTTTCCTTTTTTGGGGGGAATGGGGGGGTGGGGGAAGGCTACTGGGGACTGAATAAAGCACCACTGAGCCAGATCCTCAGTCTTTTTTATTTTTCACTTTGAGATAGGGTCTCACTAAGTTACTTAGGGCCTTTCTATGTTGTGGAGGCTGCTCACACGAGCAGTCCTCCTGCCTCAGCATCCCAAGTTTCTGGGATTTCAAGACTACTGTGTCCTTTCGATCAAGGGTGTGTGGGCCTTCTGTCACTTAAGTAGCGATGTAGATGATGGCTATACTTGAGTTATTTTGTTAAAACTGCACTACAGATAATCTCCTTCCAGGAGAATGACCTCAGTCATAGGAATCTGCAATAGACTTCCTTGGAGAGGCACTGAGAGAGGAAGAAGAACTGAAACAGAAGCACCCCTCCAGAGAGTTATACAGTAGGGAGCCCCCACCGAGTTGTTCAAGCACTGTCAGGCAACTACCTAGAGAAACAATCACAACCAGTTTACGATCAGACTGTAATCTTGCCCAGTTAGGAAATGAAATGGTCTCCTAGTCTACTTCCCTGTCTCAACATTCCCTACACTGAGAAAACATCTGTGTGGCTGAGATGCAGACCATACCTCCCCTCCACTTTGAAGACCCTCTGCCAAGACTTGGTGTATGATTTACATACCACTTTCAGTAAGCTGAAGTGATTGAAAGTATATGCTTACATGTGTTACTATATATTAGATAAATATAATTGTTATTGTAATTTATATACATGGTACATATATAAAATATATAAACTATGTGTGTACATGTGTGTGTATGTTTGTATATATGCCCAGCTCTGGGCTTTTTCAGTTCACTCATTTAGCTGAATAAGGTTAGGTAAGAGGATTTAGTATCCCCTATAGTTGACTCTGGACTTTGGAAATAAAATAACCTCTAGAATTGCCACTGATTTCTTGGCCAGTGTTTAGATTCTGAGTGGTTGAGTAAGAGGGACATATGGAGAAAGAACCCTTTATTGGAGAAAATTAAGCAACTGGAGAGCAGACGCAGGTTCCCTGAGACAAGGACATATGAGGGAAGGAAGAGGAAGATGCCAGATAGAGAGCTAATTTCCAGTTTCTGGTTCTAAGCCTGTGTGAATACCAGCTGTAGACCCTGACCTTGTCCTCCATAAAAAAGCCATGTCTCTGTCAATGCAGCCCATCTTTTCCTCAGCCACACAAAATAATCACAAACATCTTGAATGAGACCTTGGGATGTCTGTTAGAAATAGCTAGCATTCCTCTAAAGATACGTTTGGTTTGAAGCCAACATGCTGGCTGAAAGCAGCTTCTCTGAAAGAAATATGAGGTCACAGAACAAATGCTATGTCTAAGATTATGCAATATCTATACAAATAGGAAAAAGTCATTTTTCATCCCCAGAACATGTTATACCTATCAAACTGTTCTTTTTTGTCCTCCTGTGTTAGACTGCCTCTGTGATCCAAATGGACCAAAATCTATGGAAAAGAAATTTTTTTATTTAATATGATTGTGCTAGCCAATCAAAGAACTGGAAAAAATGGAAAATATAGCCAATATAAGAATATCAGTCTTCCAAATTTCTAAGCTGTTTTCCTTGTTTCTTTCCATTTGTTCATATTTGTCATTACCTGATGACTTTTAAGGTCCAGCGCTGGTATTTATCTTTTGATGAGGTTACTTTATGTCAGGCCCATAGACTGGAACAAACCATTATTCACTAATAAGTATCATTTGTTTTCATTTGGGATCTTGGGTTCTTAATAGGTAGATGATTATTATTAAATTGAAATAATAAATACACTTGAGGACAGCATATTGCAAAACACTTTTTTCTTGGTGTTCTTGAGATGAAAACATTTATAAGCTCCTGAGACCCCTGGGTTTGATTTTCCCTACTGCTGCTCATGAGTGACCTTGGGCAATTATCTCTCAGCTTGCTGTGACTCTGTGTCAGTTGAACTCCAGAGGCAGCTACAAGCTTCTGAGGCTTGGAGCTTTTTAGAGATCCTTAGACTGAGGCAGTGAACTTGGAGCAACAAAATCTGAATCCTGCCTCTATTTATTGACAATGAGGATGCTGATGTTATTTATCATTGGGGTATTTAAAAGGCAAAAAAGCATACTCCTAGGTGTTTGCTTGGTCTTGAGTTCTCTTTCAGGGCAGAAATTCTATTCTAAATCAAAGTCAGGTAACTTCATGTCAAGTAAATAGCAGCTATGCTCTTGCTTGGATCTTGACTACCTCCTGAAGCCACGTGTGTTAAAGGCTTAGTTCACAGCTTGGTGTTCTTTTTTTCCATTTTTTTTCTCTAAAGAGAGAAGGACAGTGAAAAAGAGACAGAGAGAATCAATTTTTATTGAGTTTTTCACATGGCTTTCGTTGCTCTGACACTTAGTTGTGTACGTGGGTGCTGGGGTTTGAACTCGTGTACTTGCACATGCTGGGCAAGCACCACAACCACCAAACCACTGTATGTATGTAATTCTATAGGGAAAATTTTGACTTTAGATAGGTGATGCCAGGGAAGCAACATAACCGTGAAGCCACTGCTCCAGCCCCAAGCTTGGTGTTATTGAGAGGTGGTACAAACCTTACCAGGTAGGCCTAATAGGGTACTTCCTGTCGTTGAGGGTATAAATTTGAAAGGACACTGGTCTCTTTTTCTTTTTGCATGTCCTGGCCATAAAGTAAGCGATATTGCCCTGCCACACTCTCCTGTCATGGCCACCACCAACCCCAAAACAACAAGGCAAGCTAATCATGAACTGAAATGTTAAAAAATGGAGCCAGAATGAAAATTTTTTCTTTTTAATATAGTTATTAGCCATTTGTTACAGTAACTAAAGCTGACTGCCACAATAGAAAAATAAGAGATTTTTTTAAAGAATAAATATTTAAATGAGTAATTAACTGATCAACTTTTGACACCTTAAGCAGGGTTTTGGCATTGTATACATGTGTTGCCTTCAGTGTGACATTTGAAACCTGTGCCTCCAAATTTGCACATATTACAAATCTTTGAAATCTTCTGACAAAGTTGTTACATTATTACAGTTTATTAATTTGCAGTCCTTCCCTCATGTGCATTTCTAGATAATATACTCATTAAAAATTAACCGAAAAAAATTCACTTTTGGAATATCTGTCTTCCTGATGCTTAGTTAAAACTTCCTTAGGTTAAATGAACATAAATAACAAATAGTACAGACCAGAAAGTAGTTAGCACCCTAGACTAAAAATTCTGTAGAATTATCCTTCAGTTTCTGGTGATTGTATTATACTAGAAGAGATATAGTTACACCTTTAAGTGAATCTAGGGGTGAGGAGAATGCCTTTCACATAATTTTATGTCTCTCCTTCCTATTTTAATTACACTTAAATTTTTTTTACCTGAGAATTTTAGTTCATTCTAGGCAGAAGAAAGAAGTCCTCCAACAATCCAGGTGTTTCATCGTAGTTCCTAAGATGAGCATGAACAGGAGTAAACTCATCCACATACTGACTGATTCGTTATGAGTCAGAAAGTTTTTGATATTTATAGAAATGCTGACAGAGCCTGCAGGGGGAAACTATAATCCTAGGATACGTGTTGAGTCATTTGTATTCCATTTGAGTATCTGAGAAAAAAGTCAATCAAATCCCTTCCAAATGTATGGCATCTTAAAAATGATTCGAGAAATGTGCTTTGGGAAGTAATTTGTCTACTGTTCAATACATTAGCACATACTTAATTTCCTTAGGACTTTTAAAAATGGCGATTTTTGAGTAATTTACTGAGAACTCATATCTTAGGTTTAATGAACAATGATATTTTCATACAAGGCTTCATAGTAAGCGAGAGTTACAATGATATGTTTAGTCACGTGATCTTTTAAAATTCTGCATTTTATTTTTAAAATTGCATTTTGATTCCTTAATTCAAATCTTGGAAATTCCGTTTATTTAAACTTGAAGGTCTGAGCGAGTCTTATTTGAAAACTTGGCTTTCTTCCTTTTGTGTCTCTAATTGCTGTTCCTTTGCATTCTATTTATATGGTAGACTGTAAGAAACTGTGGATGAATCAACTTTTGAAACCTGGAACAAAATTATTTCAGAAAGATTTGCAGCAAGTGAACAAAGTGTTCCAAAGATCTGGAAGGCAAATAAAAGTACAGTCAGTTCTGTGATTCTGTTCGAGAGGGAAAACGCATTATTTCCCAAACTAGGATCTGTGGTACACCACTCCCGTGAAATCTTTGAGGAAAAAAAAGGTTCTGTGGTTATATAAATTTGGGGAATGTTTATGTTATTGCTTTTCTGGAGATTGAGAAGTCTTTAATTATGTTAAAAGTTCTGAGAAGTTTGCCAAACTAACCTTATTCATACAAAGTTGATTTCCTAAACCTTTCTGAATTAGGATTTGAAAAAAATATAATTGACATCACATAGAACAATCTCTCTCTCTTACTTAGAATTCAATAAGAGGGGATAACATAACTGCCTAAGTTACTACTAACTTTGAAGTTAGAGAGAGAAAGAGGGGATATTATGATTTTCCCCACAGGTCTAATTTATTTAAAAAAATGTGCACAAATTATGTACAAAAAGGATATTGAGATACTTCAGAAATGAGATTATTAGGTTAATGGTGATAATAGTTAAAATTAGTATTCGTGCCATGGATTGTTGGTGGATGTTCTAAACTCACTAGATCTAGTGCTTTTTTGTAAGTGTGAAGCACATCAGAGCAAGTAAGTACTGTGCCCCAACTCCCTCACTATTAAAAGTAGGGGCAGGTTCTAAACCCTGTGGGTCAATTGTTCGTTCTACCACTGTCCCTTCACCTCCTCACAGAGGTGGACAGAGAGATACACAAGTGAAATAAGAGTATACCAAAAGAATATTGAGAAAATTAAATAGATATTTAATAAGTGTGGGGTAGTTAAAGTGTGTGAGTTAGGGGCTGGAGCGGTGGCTTGGCAGTTACTGCGCTTGCCCAGTATGTGTGAGTCCACGGGTTCAAACCCCAGCACCACGTGCACAACTAAGTATCAGAGCGATGAAAGCCGTGTGAAAAACTCAATAAAAATTGATTCTCTCTTTCTCTCACTGTCCTTCTCACTTTAAAAAGTGTGTGAATTGTTAGGACTGTGTAGGCGGCATCTCAGAGAAAGAATAAGTGTGTTGAAAGTGTCTGTATCATTACGAGTGGTTATGTGAATTTCCCCATGGACTTGCAAACAATTCAATAGGGCACCATGGGTGTCAATAGGGTGTCATTGTTCCCTCCTTAAGGAAGAATCTGTAGGAACTCCTCGCCCACCTTCCCCAGCTGGAGCAGGAGACAGGGTGATGGATGCAGGGCATGACTACATTTTCTCACATTTGTTTGTAGCCCAAACACCTGTGTGTGTGTCTGATGCATTAGGAAACGTAGAACTATTTCATAGCAAGTATTATCTGAAATTACTGTCCTTATTATTAGAAAACTGAATGTTACATTATGAAACTTGGTAAAACTGACATATTTTAGAATTTAATGAGTGTACTGTCCTCCAATAATTTTATATGTTTAGCATCACAGTGAAAATTTAAGGGCACCTAATTCTCCGATGTGTCAAGTTAATGGACTGGAAAGATTTTCGGCTATTGGTCTGATCTCTGGTTTCATTTTCTCTCATTTTATCCACATTCATCAAGTCTTATTTCCTCCAAATAATTCTCAGGTGTGTTCTAGAGTTTTGAGAATTTTCTTTTAATGGTGCTCCATGGTGGCCTTTGTTGAAAGAGGTTTGATGAGAGACTGTAGAAATGTTCTTGCCTCTTCTGTGGTGTGCTAATTTTCAAAGAAGAAAACCATGGTGAGAAGGAGCCCTGGTGCTTGCAGAACTTCCCTGTTCAATAAGAAGTCGGGCACCGTGTGGCTGGCCTGCGCTGACACCACTGCCAGTGCACAGCACAGAGACGGGACTAAAAAAATAAAATAGAGGATTTAATTAATTTGGTATTAATTAGGGGTGGCAGAGATGGCTCACTGGTAGAACACTTGCCTGGCATGCATGAGGACCTGGGTTCAAACCCTAACACCATATACACAACTAAGTGTTGGAAAAACAAAAGCCAGATAGAAAACAAAGTAAAATGGATACTCTCTCTGTCTCTCTCTCTCTTTCCCTACCTCTTTTTTAAAAAGAAATTTTGTATTAATTATGTGTTAAACTATAATATTTTTAACATATTGGACTATATAAAATATATTGAAATTAGCTTATGTATTTCTATTGACTTTTTAAAAATGTAGTTTCTAAGGTAGTAAAATTATGTATGTAGTTTGCATTATGTTTCTATTGGAGACCCTTAGCCAGGTGTGGTGGCACACACCTGTAATTCCAGCAACTCAGGAGGATGAGGCAAGAAGATCATGAGTTCAAGGCCAGTCTCAGCAACTTAGGTGTTGTCTTAAAATTTAAAAATTTTTAAAAAGGTCTTGGAATGTGGCTCAGTGGTAAAGTGCCTCTGTGTTCAATCCCTAATTAAAAAAAGAAAGTTTCTACTGCAGACATCTGCTTAGAAACTACTGTATAGTGGTCCTTTTTTTTTTTTTTGCAAGGTTCTAACCCTACATATATTGTCTTTTTTCTTATATGTACACACCTATAATAAAGCTTTAATCATTTATTAGACAAAGAGGTTAACAATACATAATAATAAAACAGTTGTAAAATAATGCAGTAATAGAAGTTGTATGAAGCTGGGCATGGTGGCACATGCCTATAAACCCAGCCACTCGGGAGGAGGTAGGAGGATTCAAAGTCAGTCTTAACAACTTAGGCCCTATGCAACTTAGAGAGAGCCTGTCTTAAAAAAAAAAAAAAAAAAAAATTAGTGGTTAAATATCCCTGAGTTCAATCTCCAGTACCAAATTAAGAGAAAAAAAAAAGTTGTGTAAATATGCTCCCTCTTTTTCAACTGTAATGGCATGGGTAATGTATACAGTGTGAATATTCTGGAGAAAGGAATGATTTATGTTCTGGGTGGGACAGAGCGGTACGGTTGGAGATTTCATCTTGCTAGTCAGAATATCAATTTTAAACTTATGAACTGTTTATTTCTGGGACTTTTCCATCCGTATTATGAGACTACAGTTGACCATGTGTAACTAAAAGTGAAATCATGGGAAAGGTGTGGCACTGTGTATTTATCTAAGGAATCAAAACAAAAGTCCTTGTGGTTAACTTTAAGGTTTAAACCATGTAGGAGTTAGATCAAAATCTAACATATGGTAAAGAGGAAATTTTAAGAGGCTGTATAGGGAAAGGAAAAGGTGGGTGCTGAGCGAGAGGAAAGAGATGGGAGAGGGACAAGGAAGGGTGGATGTGATCCAAGCACATGCATGATGTATGGAAATGATACACTCAAACCCAGTTATTTGTAAGTTAAAATGCACTAATAATTATATAAAAATTAAAAAGAAATTATAATTAAAAGGAATCCAAATTATTGTATCTATGGCTACTCAGGATACTGTGTATAGGTACACACGTGTGTAAAGAGACTGGATATTTGGCAATCCAACATTACTTAATACCTTTCTTTAAAGCCACCTATTTGCTGAGAAAGGCAACTTGAAAAGTCATCGAATGTGTATGGCCTTTCAATTCCCACCGAGACACACAAGAATGGGCCTTGGGCCGGGAACACTTCTCTAGCAAGACAGGAATTCACCGGCTTGTGCCGGTCTTCTGGCCTTGTGTAGCAACAGCTAGCTGTGCCTGTTTCCAACCCCCTGTGGCCCTCAGTCTCACCCAGCATTCAGGACATCACCTGCCACAGGAAAGGGCTGATGTCCTGCTGCTGCAATGTGAGAGAGATGTTGGGGGCCTTTGCCCCACATTAGCTACAGGGAGGCCCCAGTGGCCATGGGGAACTGGTGCCACTCCAGAAGCTGATTGCGCTCCATCTCCTCGGTATTTGAGTAGAGCTTTGTCCCCTCTAGTGCTTGACCAGGTTGTATTTTCCATGGCAACCCCCCTACCAAGTTACGGTGGGCACAAGTGTTGGGACTTTACTCCCAACTCAGCCCTGGTTTTCTAGTGAATCACTTTTGTAAACTACCTAAGACCTTAGCTGCAATGTGGTTAGTTTTGTTCATTTACTGTTCCAAGACTTCAAGTAATTAAATCGTTCTATCCCTGCATCCTGCTTCCTTGTATTTGTTCTTAATGTGGTCAAACCTAAAAATCTACCATTTGATGGTTGCAATTGAATGCCCTGTCATTCTGAAATTGAGTTTACAAACGTGCAAATGACAGTTACTACATTGCATTTGAGTAGTGTTGACGCTGTCTAGTGTTTGAAATTCTGGAAGCATTCTTTGTTGCTATCACCTATGTAAAGTCAAAATTTTCCTTATAGAATTACATACATATAAAAGAGGCCATATCTCCTTTTTTCAAGAAATCTCAAAACAAAGAGCTATTAATAGATCATAAAAGTTTGAGTTTCACTTCAAACATACATGTTAGATCTTTATTCCAAATCCTACCAGTTGATTTTCTTCCTTTTGCCCTAGTCCTGTTGATACCAATTATATTTTTGAACACATGTGATGGACTTGACCTTGTTTACTGAGAATAAACTCCAAAGAATACACTTTACATTCTATAGAACTTCAAAAATATCTTTATATGTAATAATATTTTAATGTGGACACATTATTTAAAGTGCTGATTATCAAATTATACGGTAGAAGGAAATAATTAAAATAATTTGTGTCATTATTAATTTCTCTCTACAGTGGAGAAGTGTGGAAAATAGGCCACAATAGAGCTGCAACAAAAAGCTCCAAATTAGTTGCATTGATGCTATTCTCAAGTCATATAATAGCTTTGCACAATGTGGTTCACTTTAGCCTGATTGTGCCAGAACAGGTTTTCCTGAAAGACTCACTGTGGCCCAAGTGACCTATTTTGTTTCCTTTATGTGTCTAAGGCTTTTCATTGGAAATGCTATACCCAGGAATGTGAATGTGATTGACATAAATGGACATGACCTAACCCATTTCTCCTCCCTGTTCTTAGCCTTGTCACTTTAGACTCCAGACCTGTTTCTCTAGACCTGAGAATAGAGAGAAGCTGCCAGAGAGCAGATTATCACACTTGCTGGTCCCGTCTTTGGGGGTGCTGTTTACATCCATGCAAGGCCTTCTAAACTCTCAGTGCATGTTTTTATTAGTGCATCAGCAAATACTTCTCAGCTAAGAATAAATCATTCTGGGACTTAGGAGGCTTCTTTTCCATATAATATTTCATTAAAAAAATACCCCTCAAAACCTGAAGGGGTAATGTAAGGCTATGCCATTGGTAATTAGCTGTATCAGGACTCTTCTTGGTTGTAAGTGAAAGAAAGCAAAGTTAAGTTGTTATAGGAAAAAATGGGAGGAATGGTATGTTGGCTCATAATAATCACAACTCAGGGGTCACTCCTGGCTTCAGGTGTGACTTGGTTCAAGAAGCTCCAGTGATGTTTTGTAACACTTGGTTTCTCTGCATTGCCCATCACTGTATCTCTATGTATTGGCTCCGCTCTCAGGGGGAACGTTATTCTCATGGTGGTGTGATAAAGTCCATTGTTAGCTGTTAAAAAAAAATTCCCAGAGCTGGCTCCAATTGAAACAATCACAGTCACATAGCTGTCCTTGACGATCACAGGATGGAATATGCTGAGAGTTCTGTCTGATAACTCCCGTACCCTGGAATCTGGGTTCAAGTCAGTCCCTCCCTCCAAACAAATCATTTAGAATAAGAGGTTGATTTTTGCAAAGCAAAATGGGAAGCTCTTATCAGGAAATGATGCCAGAAGTTGACATGGGGTGGCAGTAGCCAAAGATGTGTATTATGGAGACTAACCACCATCTGAACCCAACATGATGATCATCATTTCTGTTGTTACAATTTCCAAGCCCATACCGGTACTCTACTGTTTCCTCCAAATTAAGATGTTCTCTTTTTGTAAACGTTTGCTCAAATATTTTGGCTTAAATTGCCTTTCCTCACTAAAAAGTAGCTTGTAGATACTGTTAGGTATCCCTTTCAGCAAAATAATACACATCTTTGAAGATGGTTTCTATTACTTAAATTCACAGGAAGTTGTTGAGCATCTGAGAAGTAAGGAACTACCTTTCGTCCTCTTTTGGATGGCACCCAGTGTATAGTGACGAATATGAGAGCAGTGCAAATCCCTTCATGTACACAATGCCCTGTATTCTCCTTTCAAGATTGGTAAGTGTATCTTGCCTTCTTTTCTAATAACTCAATGAAGAAGCATTCTCAATATTCCTGGAGTTCCACACTCTGAAAAATTGCTGAGATCTTTCATATCAGAAAGATATTCTTAGAATCTAGGAGTTTTGTTCTAAAATATCAGGATGGGTTTTCCACTTTATGTACAATTCTTATATCTTTCACATTCTTTTGCATGTTTGTGACATTTTAAAGAATACATTAAGCGTTTGAGAAGAAAAGCGGGGATTTTTTTTTTCTTCATAGTAGGAAGAGCAAGGATTCAAATCCACACATGTATAAGTGTTTTTTCTAACTATGTGAATTTGGAGAAGCTCACTGTCATTGAGTCATGCTTTTCAAAAGTTTGAATGGATGTAGTGGGATTTGTAAAACAGTATATATTTTGCACCTTGCTCTGAGCATACAGCATAGAGCTGCTCCCTGATGAATGGCTTCTTCCTTTCCAGTTTCTCCCTTTCCTCTTCCTTGACATGTAATTTTTAATGTCAAATAAGTTGAGTCATTTTGGCACACTTCCTTACCTCTGGAGCCTCTCTTAGGGACAGCAAAGGATGACGTGAAATACTAATGCTGAGCCTGGATCAAACACCCTTGTCGTAGGCTATTGTCCTTTATTTCTGCTGCCATATTTGCTCAGTGCTCCCAAACTTGGCTTGGGTTGGGAAGGGAGACTGACTAAAAGTTGATGTAAGTCCTTGATCATTACTTCTTCAGTATGAGGTACTCACTTGCTATGTGAATACAACCTTGAACCGGATTTTGCACACATGGCTTTGATTAACATTATTTTTGGAGACCTTATCCCTAGATTGTCTGCCTGGCTTTATGTACTTCTTTATCTGTAGTATCTGTCATGGTGTCTACCCCAAAGAGCAGCTGTGCAGATTTTAAAGAATGGGACGGGTAAAATGCTATAAGTAATATTTGATAAAAGTTAACACTTTGCTGTTATTGTCAAGAGCAATGTGAAGTGAGCGAGTGTTTGTCTTTAACCCCTAAATGTTTGCATCTAATAGTAGGAGAGTGACATACGTTTCAATAATTCATGTAATCTCAACTAAGTGGTGAAACGGAAGGAAAGGGGCTTTAAAAACGGTGAAGAAAATTGATTTTTCACCAGAATTTAATCTTAACCATTTGAGTTGTAATTATCTCCTGATGCTGATGGACACATAGGAAGTGACTTTATTATCCATCTGTTCCATTCAGTTTACATGTGGTTCTGAACTGTGTCAATTTTTACATATTCCTACCATGTCTCTCCAATAATATGGTTGATTTTTTGACATTAGGAACTGTAAGTCTCTTTTGGACCCTAATTAAATCAAATTAATAAAAATCATGTAGTAAAAAGCACGAATCAAATAATTTTGGCTTCAATAAACTAGACAGCTAGTATGAATTTATGGGGTCTACAAAACCAAATCCTTTGCAAGAAAAGTCTTAGGTGTCTAGATATCTGTATACAATTTCTGGTTTTTTTTTTTTTTTTTTTTGAGCAGAACTATTAGAAGAATAAGCAAGGGTTACTTTCAAAGAAAGAAGAGCAAAGTTATTTTTGAAATTTTTAAAACATTGATGAAAAATGCTTTGAAATCATCTATCTATAGATGAAATAGCATAAGCTTGAGTTGAGTAGTCCTAAGTTCAAAATTTTAGTCCATTTGTTTTGTCGCTGTGAGAACTTCAGCAAGTTGCATAACTTCTCTGAGACTCAAGGCCTTTTCCTTTAATGAGGGACCCTAACTGTCACCTCATAGGGTTATCGGGAGATATAAATGTGATTCTGCACATAAATGGCTTAACTGGTGTCTGTCATATAATAGGCGCATGATAAATACATCATAATAATGGCAGTCAGTGTTTACATTGTCAATTTAGAGGTATTTTTGCTGTAGCTTAATTGATAAGGATCTTTTGGTCACAAGAATAAAGAATAGTCAAAAAGGAAGAAACAAACTGGCTCTGAAAATGATGAAATAACTTAAATACTCAGAGGGGTTAGTTTTATCATTCAATTTTTAGATCAAATAAGGAATTTGAGCCCAGTTTGGGAGAGTAATGTATGGAGCATGGGGGACCTGGTGATGTCTCCGCTGAAATTTCGTTGCCTGTCTTCTTTGTTTATGACTGGGCATTAAATTTTAAAATTTTTTTCTTCTCTCAGTGCATTGAGAATTGCTAAAAACTAAAGATAATGTAACCTAGAAAGTGAAAAATAAAGGATATAGAGCCATCTTTCCAGTGTGCACTTAGGGAAACCTTTTATCCACTGTGCCTCAGTTTCTTCAGTGATAAAATGATACTGATAAGGCGATTTTTCTCTTTAGAGTTTCTGCTGGCTCAAGAAAATTTGTTGACCTAAAGCCCCAAATAGGCATGTGACACATAATAAGCACATTATAGATTTTTACAACTGCCAGTACTGTTCTTTCTGAACATAATGTATTTTCTATTCTACCCCTAACGTGTCCTAATTGACTTAATTCTTCCAGAACTGCAATATTTCTTTAAATCAAATTAAAATAAATCTGATTTTTTTAAATGTAGCTTTATATTGAGCACTTGTAGCTATGAAATCATTACTTACTTGTTTTGATATCTTATTATAGCATGCAAAATAAACATACAACCTTTAAAAACAATTGTACACATTCCACTCTAAAACAACTCATACAGTAATATATCACATTTATTGATAGTGTTTTGCTTACAGCTTCAGATTCAACACAAACTATCTTATTTCCTAATACAAAATTAAGAGTGTATATTGAAGGCAGAGACATGTGCATTAAATGAAGCTGTGTTAACTGTAAAAAGACTAAACTTATTATGGGATATCTGTGCCTGTCTATTCTGAAATAATTTTAAGTATGGACTGGTGAGACACTTGTTGTCCTAAGAACATAGGATATTTGTTCACAAAATATAGTCGAAATGTATAAATGTTTATGTATACACATATATGCATACATACGCATACACACATACATGTATGGAGAGAAAGAGAAAACTAACTCTGTTGGTGCCATAAAGAAAGAAATGCAAATGGTGAAGACATAAGAGTGTTCTTTTATTTGCAATATTACATTTTTCATACATGAAGAAGTTTAATATTAGTGTCTGTATGGTGAATGTGAGCAATGGCCCTGGGTGTGCTCTTAATGGTGATAAGTTACAGATTTATCTTCTAAAGTAGTTAGTGCTCTGGTATCCCAACTGACCTTAAGAAAATGCCAAGTGATTCTCTGGAAATAGAACTATAAAATGGTAACCTCTTAAAAGAGAGCTCTCTCTGCAAAGGGTCTGCAATTCATTTCCATTTCTCAGTAGAAATCAATACCTAACTATCGTTTAATTGGTGAATGCAGTGTGACCTAATCATCTTGATGAGGTCCTCCATCCAGGAGGCTCATCCCTTGGGAAAACAGGGATGAGCCTCAGGAATAAGGAATTAATTGCAGAAAGATAATGAGCAAGGTTTCAATCAGGCTGAGAGAGAGAGAGAAGATGGAATAGAGAACTTAAATCTCCAGGTTCTGACTTACCTACTTTATTATCAATTAGCACAAGCTTTAATTAAGCATGACACCAAACTAGATACTGTATCAAAGATGCAGACTAAACTTATTAGAAGGACCTGAAGGAGACAAAACTGGAATTTGGTATCATATCTTTCATTTGGAGTCCCAGTGGGAGGGCATCCGTGCCCTGAATGTAATGATTGCAGATGACTTCAAACACCTTCCTTTCCTCTCTCCTTTGCCCAAGGCAGGTTCATATCCTCATGTCAGAAAATAGAGCTGGGAATTATATCCCCAAACACCTTTAACTTGCTCATACAAAAATAAGACAAAACCCCTAAACTAATAAATAGACACACAATAGCAGCATGCAATGGTCCTCTGATCAACCAAGGCAGTAATCCCACACACTTCATGTTCCTCAGATACAGACCTGGGTGCAGCCACCTTGTAACCATGGGATTGGGTGAGGTATTAACCTCTCTAGACTTTCAGTTCCCTGATATGAAAATGGCAATATAAATGCCTGTCTCATCGGGCTGTTTTGATAAGGAAAGGAGATTAAAGGATGAAAGGTGCTTAGCACAGGGCACTTCACGTGTCAGTCAATAAATAACCGGGTAATGGTATTGTTAAAGCATTATTGCTCTTTCTGATCTGCATTTCAGTGTTAGGCTATATAAAAATATGAATGTAATAGAAAAATACAGTGGAACACGTGCCCATGACAGGTTCTGAGAAGCTGAGGGCAACTGGCATCACTACAGGAATATATTATAATGTTGACTATATACATATATTCGGGATTAATAGCAGTACAATAACATTAGGTTAACATAATTAATCTACTAAATTTTATCATACATTGATTAAATTGAGAGAAATGCAAAGGGCAACCAAGCAAGTTCTCTGTCTTGGATGAATTTGCGTGTTTCCAGTGGAAAAACCTATGAAAGTTTCTGTTGTGCAACTTGATCCAGTGCTCTGGCACCCAAGGTTTATTCTTCAGGTGGGATTGAAGGATTTGTAGAGAAGTAAAGATCAGATATTTCTCAGGTGGATCAAGTGAGGAGAGGTACTTTAAGCCCAGCACAGTCACTGTGGAGGGGACTCTACATTTCTCAAGCTTTGTGAGTCTGTGCACCGTAGGGATGAGTATATGTGTGTCCATGGGAGAGATCTAGAGATGAGCCCAGATTCAGGCTGAGGAAGAGTTCGAGCTCTCCAAGTGAGGTCATTCAACTTTTGCTTAGAAAGTCAACTCTGACAGAAATAGACAATACATTAACAAGAGGAGAGTCTCGGAACAGGAGTCAAGATATTTCAGGTATGAAATAGAGCCCAGATGGGAGAGGAAGGAGGAGTATGGTCAACAGTGAGCCATTTATAGAGCTCTCTAGGTATATGCTGGGGGTGGAGGGGTTCTCACAGTAGAATCAGTGGATTAAGCTAATAAAAATGGTTAGTGTGTAACAATGCTCTGTGTGTTTAAGAAGTTAGATGGTCAAGAGAGGCTAAGCAACAGGCTCAAAAATGAGGTGAGTGGAAGAATCTTTTCCTTATTTATGGGATAGAATTGGAATATTTATTCCCAGAGAGAGTGACAGGGAATCAGGATGCACAAGTTGGAAAGTAGCAAGATAATGTAGAAGGTTCCAGGAAGAGTGGAGTAAGAGCAATAATACAGGCATCAGGAGGTCTTGGAGAGATTATGACCTACTATTTCTGCAATATAATAAAAGAATGGATAAATTAGTGTGCATGGAAATGAACATACTGACTTCTCTTATTCTTGTTTCTTTGTTGGTAAAATTGATCTGATGAAACCATAAAATTTTAATATATAATGCAGTTAGAGAACAGCACCAGGCATATGGATAAGGATGCATGTTTTAGAAATGAGGAAAAGTGACAGTGTTAGCCATGGCTTGGGTTCCTCTACTACAGCCAGCAAAACCAAGTGTTGTGTCAAATCCAGTTTTAGTTCTGGAGTGCTCCAGGAGTGAATAGTTGCACCTGTTCATGGTCCTGGATTTTTTATTTTGCTAAGGTTGTGAAATTTACCTCCTTTATTATAAGAACATTGCAAATACCTTTCAGAAGATAGTGGTTAAAACCTGAATAAATACTGAAGATGTTTCAGAACTAGCTGCATATGGAAGAGATTGGGCCATTTTGCTGATTATTTAAAAATGATTTTTAAAAAAGGAATGACACCAGAGGCCCTAGTGTTAAGTCTGGGCATCATGAAAGTAGAAAAGGCTGTTAGACTCTGGTGGGCATCAGCTCAGGAGCAGTGGCAGCCTAGGAAGGCACAGAGTCCCAAGGTGCTCGTGACTCTAAAGGCTATGGCAGTTTTCTTTAGCAGTTCAATTAAATCAAGTTCTGAGTCCCCTAAGACCAGTTAACCTCAACCCTCATTTTTCCTCTCTAGTGAAATTACCCATAATGCTAAAAGATACAATCCCCTTTTGATGTCATAAATCGACTAAATCTGAAAGTCACCAGAATCGACATGAAATTTAGCTTTGTCCTTTCTAAGAGACGAAATGCTGGTATAAATCTCTGGACGTGGAAAGACGCAAGAAAATTATTTTTCAGAGTCCCTGATTAAACACAGTAAATTAGTTAAGTGCTACCACTGAGGTTTGTCCTATGAAAGAAGAGTTCACAACTCCAATGAGAGTTTGTTGGAGACCTGAAGGAGGAATAAATTGTATTTGAGAGAACTGTATGTTTCAGGAAAGAAATAAAATAGATGACAGCTGTTCACAGAGATGCAATGTTATAAATATGATTTTGTTTGTTCTGAAAGTATAAGGGAAGGAGTTTTTTCAAGAGGCTCAAGATGGCATTTCAAGGGCTGTAGAGAAAATCTGACCATTACATAGACAGTGACGCTCTTTACAAACAAGACTTGGCTGATTCACAGTGGAGGAATCAGGTCCCTCTGAAGAAAGCCATGTCATGAAACTTCCTTTACTTTCAAGTATACCCTTCCTGAATTACAAGGACACTTCACTTTTCCCTTCCCTTCATTAATATTTTTGAGGAAGCTTTTTGTAGCTCCTTGTGTCAGATCTTTAAATGTTCTCACAGCCATCCAAGTCTTCTATTCCCATCTCATGAAATGAGGAGACACTCTTTGTTTGCTAACTTTCTGCAAGAGTTCAAGTTCCCTTTCAGCTGTAATTGGTAAGCAAAGCTGAAGGCTTAGCAATTAAATGCCCAATGAAAATATATGAATACAAGCAGAAATGTTATGGGCTGGTTTTTTGACTAAACTTCTGCCAGCTCTTGCAGTGTTTTATGGAGAGATGCTGGCATATTCAATAAATCTTGACTGGCTGCTGTCCAGGAGAAATTATCACCAGTCCGTTGAAGGATCTCTGGCTTCTCCCTAGGAGAGAGGGAGGAGGAATTGTTCTGGTTCACTCTGAGTTTTGCATTATACATTAAATTAAAATATATGTTTCACCCATTTAGCAGTCTGAATAATAAAAGCTGTATACAGCTGCAATGACTCTGCTCCATGCATTTTAATGACTGATTTGTGAATATGCTAGAATTATAGCTGCTATTCAAATATTTTCCTATTTTAAGAAGTCACAAATCCCTCCCTTTAAAAATGCACAGACAAACACTTTATAATCTTTTAATAATTTGTACTAAAGAGTTTTAAAGCTTAGGATATGTGGAAATTATTTGTTTTAGGACCAGTAAATACAATGGGCTTGTCAATATGGTATTCAAATAACTGTCAAAATATTTGGAGTGTCTCTAACAAAGGGAACCTAACTCCATTTCTGCATTCAAATGAACTCTAAATGGAAAAAGTGATATACAGTTCAAAAGGCAGCATTAGACTATAAAGCACCTTTCCATTTCTCCAAGGAATTACGATCTACTGCTCAAATAGACTTTTAAATGGTTGCTGACTTTTCAGACTTCTCAGATGTTCATGCTTAAATAAGTTTGAACTAGTTATGTAGAGTCACAATTAGAATTATAATGTCTTTTCTCTCTGTTTTTAACCAATTGTAAAGAAAGCTAATAAAATGGGGAAATGAACATCTGCACCCTTTAATATGATAACTAGCTCTTAGAAGGGTGAAACAATGCTTTATTAACCTCTGGAGTTTATTTTTTCTAAAAACAATGCCAGTTCAGATACTGCAGCTCTGTTCTCTTTGTGTATCTCATAAACCACAACACAAAAGATTTCTCTAATGGGTTCTAAAAACCAGGAGATTTAGACTCACCTTATAAGAAAAGCATGACATGATAAACATAGTAGTATCAAATCCTCCATTTCTCATCCAAACATATAGAAAATGTCTGTTGACTAAGCCACCAAAAATTTAGGATGCTCCTGATCTTTGTAAGAAAATCCCCAGGTTGCCATTAGTTCAGATGCTCTCTTGGCCCTGAAATGTGTCAGTAACAAGTGTAGGTATGCAAAATCTTCAGCAGAGCAGAGGACCTCAATAGTCCCCTTTACTGTTTGCTCAGTTCAGCCTCAAATAACCCTGCATCTCTTATCACTGCCCTCAGGATCTCATTTTACCAAGCATGATTTCAAAGAAAACAATTGGAAGATATTTTAGAAGATGGAATATAAAATTTTATTTCTGATAGCTTCCGTTTTATAACACGGTGATTCAAACTTTTTTCTAAGCAGTATTTTTTGGCATATATAAACTTACCTAAATGTCTATCATGAGGATTAATTTAGGAAAACCCATTGAGGAATTACTGTTTTAGAGTAATGTTCAACGAACCTTTCCTGTAAAGGACCAGATCACAGATAATTTGAACTTTGAGCAATCCTGGGTTATGCTCTTTTTTGTTTTATTCAGCTTGGCTCTTGCACTGCAAAAAGAGCCAAGACAGTGTGTTTACACACATGCTACAGTTTGCAGAACCTGGTTCTCAAGTCATCATTCCCAGCTTGTGTGATGGTGATGGCACCTTGAGATGTTCATTGAGGAAGAATGGCTAGAGAATCTCCTCTGGAAAGTTTTGTATTTTCTCCTGTGAAGAGATAATAGGACATCGCTTCCCAAAGAACAATCTGATGGGGGTCTGTGGTTCATTAAAAACAGTACAAACAATGTAAATGAAGAACAAAAACCACTTTTGTTGTTACTAATAAATAAAATACATAATCTATAAAATTCTTTATGTGACTTCCAATTTTCTATCTGCCATTATTAAAAAGCTGAAAATAGGTAAAATTGATTTTAACAATATATTTAACCCAATATGTGAATAATATCAGCCTTTTGTCATGCTATAATTATTATTACTGGAATAGTTTGCATTTCTCTTTTTTATACAATGCCTTTGAAGTCTTGCATGTGAATTTTACTTTCAGTATATTTCAGCTTGAGCAGATCATGTTTCTGGTGCTCAGTGGCAACATGTGGCCAGTGACTGCCATATTGGACAGCGCAGGAAAGGATCAACGGTATTCTGTATACTCATAAGATTGTATCCTCAGGACAATTGAAGTAGGATATAGAACAGATTAACACTATCTCTCATTGTCCATAGCACTGAGCTTAATAGCAAAATCAGAACAGGATGTAACAGGACTTGGGGAGGTCCTTGCCCATCAAGATTGCTGACACTTAGGATGAAACCTCTCTGATGATTGAAACGGAAACCAAAAGAAGACTTCAACCACATCATCAAATATTAAAACAGTTATTTTCTTTTATTTGCCAACTGTAGATCAAAAGTTTCAATGCCAAAATGGATACCAGTGAGGGAGTCCAGAAGGACTGAAGACCGCAGAAAATGATAGGAGTTTCGGTGGCAAATGGCTGGCACATGTGCCTTCTCCAAGTAACACAGTCCAAAAACTGAACACTGTATCACCAAATAAGACACAGCTGCAAGACGACCACTGGCTGGCCAGACCTATGCGTTTTCAATCTCTGGCCATGCACATGAAACCTGATTATGTGCCAATATTCCAAAATAGTAAACATTACTGGATTCCAACAGATCAGTGCTTGTCAGATCTCCAACTGACCTTTTTTGTATTAGGTAATCTGACCCTAACCTTGATTCTTCCTATGCCCTTCTGTCTTGCAGGAGTATCCTGCTCCTTTTTCTAGAAAGACTTTCACAGACTCCCTCCCCTATGCTCTCAATGTCACCACTTTTCTTTACCAAATAGAAAAAAAAATGTCCTGCTTTGAGACTTTCCCAATTTCTCTCTAACATTTTTAGCCACACAGATGCACAAAGTCAAAATTTGAAAAGACTCATCTCCTGATAGAACATCGCCTTGTCTGACTTTTCAGGACGTTGAGTCTCTTTATGTAGCTCACAAGTGAGAAAAATCATACTGCAGAAACATGAATGTTTTTGGCTATAGATTCTGTCTTAGATATCCTACAGGATGATTACATAATAGATGGTGTTGACCCCCAAGTTATCAGTAGAACTGCTCTGAAGTCCATCTAGATCCAAGGGTGGTTTTATGAGCAGTAGCTTCAATACTACTAGTAGTCCATGGGTTATTTAGTAATAAGTGGTTATAATGTACTGTGTTATTCCATTACTTTAAATATTTTAACTCATATACTGCATGCAACAACTCTATTTCATAAGTATTATTATTCTCCTCCTTTGTAGATATGAAATATAAGACAGAGTGAGTTAGGTAACTTGCTGAAGGTCACACACCTCCCAAGTGGTATCACTGGATAATCCCCATCATCAAACCCCGGCATTCTGGTAGCCTTTATAGTCTACAGTCAGAAGTGCTGTGCAGAGGTGCCTCTCTATGCCTTTCTTAGGGTCCCACTTCATTTGGTATTTAATATTTAAGTGTTCTCTCTCTTCCACTTGAATTCCTGCTCCTCGATGGCGGTGATAGCCTCCCCAATGCTTTCTACCCAGTAAAGGGTCAACATAAAAGCATCGATAGCAAAGAATCAATAGGGTAAAAAGAGAATTCTGAAACTCAGGAACTTACTATAAGAGTCTTCAGATTAAGTTCCCTTTTGTTCTATCGTCTGTGAAGTTTGTTAAACTTTGTGTGACCTGACAGTTATTAAACTCTGCCTCCCTCAGTGAAGCTAATGTGGGCACAAGCATCCATGCTATCACATCAGCTACAGTGAAGACATGGTGGCTTCTGGGTCCCAGTATTGAGTACTTACTCTGAGCTGCAGTCTGTCTTCTCCAGTCCGCTTTCCAGGGCAGGTGCAAAACTAGTCCCGTACTGTGTATGAGAAAAACCATGATCTGCAAATGTGCATTCCTGATGTGAGGAGGTGGTGAAATTGCATTCGTACTCAGCTAGTGTGGTCTCAAGTTCACAGTCCTCTTCCTTTTGCTCTTCTCTTTTTAGATGATTTTCTGGATGCCATTAGATTTACATTACTGAGATCCGAGCTGCCCTTTAACCTTAGTCTTTCTCTGTACTCAGCCCTGCTGCCAGTTATACTGGTGGATTTGATATGTTCTGAATATCATCTTCTCTCATGGTAGCCCACACTTGTTGGTCCTCATAACAATATTATTGATTTATACTCTTGGGTGTTTCCACTTAGCATATCGGGGAATGGAGGCTCACAGGCTTTAAGTAATTTACTCAAACACATCAAGATGATTTCTGTCAGAACTAAGATTCAAGCACAGGGCAGCCAGCCTCATATCTCATATACTTCCATCCCCCTTAACCTGCCTCTTGTTGACCTAGTTTATACAATTTCCTCACTCAAAAAAACAAATTAGGTATTTTTAAAAAACACTAAAATTACCCATTGATGAACTTCCTACCTACTGATTCAGTGAAAGGGCATGAACTTAATTGAATATTCATCACTGTATATTTTTCTGTCTATTTCCTGGCTACCACTGTTCAGCCTATAAATTACATTTTGGAGGCTAGAGTCTTTTTCCAGTTAATCATATTTATTATCAAATCATAGTCCAAGTCACCCAAATAAAAGCTTAATGAAGCTAGAAGACCAAAGTGGAATAAAAAAGTCCTGGGTAATAAACCTTTGACCACAAATGGATACCAGATTAGGGACTTATTTTCTTTTGAAAGTCATTAATCTTTAGCAACCATAAGCAAACAGTGATAAATATGTGTGTGTCACTACTTTATACATTAAAAAAGATCAAATCCACCCAGCACCAACTCATTCTGTTTGACTACTGGAATTTTTAAAAGAACATCAATGTAGTTTAAAAAAATAAAAAAGACTTTGTGAGCATTCTGATTGATTGGAAGTTAAAAAGAAGTGCAGGCTTTTTCTTTTCCTTGGCCGTAAGTCCTGTGGGAATGTCTCCAGATCTTCAAATAAGTCCCTTCAAGGGATAAAATTCCAGCACTTATAAATGCAACCTCTGTGCCTGGGGACTCCCTGTCACCTCGTGTTGGAAAACTGGTTGGTGAGCTATGCAGATAACGAAGATTGGGTAATAAAAACCTACCACCATCAAACCAGGGAAATCTATTATTCACCTCTTCTATTAATAGAGTCAGAGCTTCGATTTCACACTGCAAAAAGCTCAGATTTATTTTGCTTACTCGAATCTCAAAGCTTGAATGGTCCCCGATTTGGGAAATGTAAATTCTATCTCCCTTTAAACTAAATAATAGTTCTATTTATAACAGTTGTCATAGCCTTTACAGTCCTTTTTTGCATATAAAGTGCTGCAATACATATACCTACTCTAATGTTTCTAGTAGGGTATATTTAGCATGCTGACTTATGAGAAAATAGGAAAAATAAGAACCAGACTCACCTCTGGAGTGCAGGAGTGAGTCTGGGGAACCGGTGCCTACTCCACCCCTTTATAAATGAGAGGAGACAGTCATCTGGTCCATTTGTAAATTCACGTGGAGCCTTTCTTTTTCTTGAACTGTTTGATAGCAGAAACGTGCTGAGAGTTTTGTTTTAAGACAATTCCCATTTCACAGGATTCCCCTACCTTTTGTGTATCTATCGTTTGGAAAATGAGTGAATAGCAGCTTCAGCAGCTAATAGCCAATTCCAGTTCCCATTTTGTCTGAGTTTCTCTGTTAAAATGGTAAACGTAGAACAAACCTAACCAGCCATTTGGTGGCACTGTTGCTCCACTGAGATCTTGGTTAAAGAACATTTCTCTTATATTAAAAAAGAAAAAGAAATGAAGGATAATTGTACCTTAAAGAAAGTAGCGTTGTTTAAGTGGGGAAATTGGTTTTCTTCTCTTTCTTTGATCCCTTTTATCCATTAGACAACCTTTGGCCCAGGAATGACAAATACGTCTGTATTCAAATACCAGTATCAGTTGTTTAAAATGTACCACTTACAGCTTTGTGTTAAGAAGGATTCTGATGTCATATCTAAGCCAATGAGTGGAATATTATGGGTTGATAGGCAATGACCGGTGTGGGTATGGGATGCTGGAGAGGTGACATACTGGCCATTCTTGCTTTAGTTTACATTTTGAGTTCTATATAATTGGGACCAATTGTAAGCATATATTCTGTACTTCTTTTGGGGCTAGAATATGGCTAGAACAATAGGAAATGTTAAAGTAATGGCAGATGATATTAAGGCTCAGAATATTGGGGAGTTCATCCCTGCTACTGTGATTATGATATGAATCCTCATCACAGTTTCAGGAACTAAAAAGCCCAGCCTGTGCATTCATCATATCATTAAAAATTTTATTTTTTCTTGAATCCAAATCTGTCATGGTTTTAGGATTTACTAAAAAAGAGCTATGACTGCTACATTTGTGTGACTCTGTGAATACATTAGACTTTCTCTGCTCCTCTGTATATCTTACAATATTCCCAAACACTGGGTTGCTTGTTAAATGTGCTAGTGTTTTCTATGATCATGGAACTGCTCATATTTATTCTGTTGAGTAAACTAAATCACTGTTGAGGAAGTGTATTTTTCATTTTTATGTAATTTAAATTCATTTAAATGTAAATATTAAGAGCCACATGTGGCTACTAGCTGCTTTATAGGACAGTGAATTTCTAGCCACTGCAGAAATGATACTTGGGTTGAATGAAGAATACACAGTCTTTGAAGCCTGATTGCCCTTGTACAAGCCCAGTAATACCCAGTAAGGAGCACTGAGGTTTATTGAATGTTTACTGTGTATTTGATGCTGTTTGAAGATTTCCATATTTAATCTTTCCAACAACACATGGAGCAATCACCTTTTCCCCACTTTACAGCAAAGGAAATCTACAGCACAGTGATCCACATTCAGATATAGATGGGTTCCCAGCTTGAATATGCTGACCTTCTGTGCTGGCTAATGATCTAGTTTCCCTTCTAACTATTGAGCTCAGAAAACAAGATGCCAGGATGAAGGTCACAGAAGCAAAGTGATTTTCTGACCACTTGCCCCTCATTCTTACTGGAGATACATCATAGAAACTAGAACCCCCTTACTCCAAAGTCACTCATAAAGCTAAAAATATGACTCTAACTAACTTTCCCCCACCTTTCTGTGTAAGAGTTGGTCATAAGGAATTCAAGAATCTCAAACCATGGAAAAAGAAATGCTACAACTGAGGATCCAGGAAGGATCCGAGCAGACTCGCATGGCTGGGTTCCCCTACTCAGTCTGTTCCTGTTAACTCATACTCTTTCTGTCCAATCCCATTTCTAAAGAGATGCCCAGTTTCATTGAACTTGAGCATCAAGACAGCTAGCTTTCCCTGTGTCTCTGAGTTTTTCAAGCTGAAGCCTCCCTTGTAATGTCATGTAAATTTTTAATTAAATAGATGTGTTAGTGTTTTGTCTTGTTAGCCTGCCTTTATTATAGGAGCATAGCTATATGGCTCCAGTGATGGATGAGGAAAACCATCTTCCCTTTCCACCCATATACAATGAGTAGTATCTAATGTGTCTACAGGGGCAGCCTAGAAAGGAATTGAGCCCATAGTTGGAAGGGGCTAGAAGGATGGCAGACAGTCTCAGGTCCACTCTTCAAAGCCACAGTCCTCTTTGGAAAGCAGTGTGGTGTTCATAGTGTCACCAGGATATGCCTGCTCTTTGGGAAACTCATGTTGCCTCTCTTTTCTAAGAAACTTTTTACAGGATTCCTTCTATCCGAACAGATTCCCTTCCTAGGAGGTTTTCTGGCAAATGTCATATTCTATAATTCATTATATTTGACGGTGTTATTCTAACATGTTTTTAGATGAATGCTCTGGGCAACCACCTGTACCTGGTTCTGCTGGAGACTCAGCTAAGGTCTGGTGGTGGGCAGAGGATAGCAGGAAATCAGTAAAGGCTTCCTTCTCATCCTGTTTTTCCCCCCTACGTACTGATCCCAGAACCTATGAATATGTTACCTTACGTGGCAAAAGGAACTTCGCGAGTGTGATTAAGGAACTTGAGGTAGGGAGATTTTCCTGGAATAGTTGAGCAGGCCCCACTATAATCACAAACTCCTTATAGAAGACAAGCACAGACTCAGAGAGGACAAGGCAGAGAGATGACACCTGAGAGCCAGAAGATGTTACACTTGCTGATTTTTAGGGAGGTAGGGTCAGGAGAGGGAGTGTAGGTGATTTTACCACTGAGCGACATGCACAACCCTTTTTTATTTTGAGATAGGGTCTTGCTAAGTTGCTTAGGGCATCTCTGACCTGCTAGAAAAGGCAAGGGAACAGGCGATATGGTCCCCAGGAACATACAGGAGGATGCAGCTCTGCAGACCCTGTTTGGGTTTCTTACCTCAGGAAGCGTAAGGTGATGCATTGTATTGTTTTTACAAATTGCTTGCAGTAGCAATAAGAAACTAATACAACTTCGTAGAGAGGGAGATTTTTGAGCAATCTTAACAGATCGAAGAGCATCATTAGGTAACGTATTACGTTATGTGGGCAGCTACATCACAATACTCAAGCCTGGGTAATTTATTAACCATAGAAATTGTTTGCTCACAGTTCCTGAGGCTGGAGAGTCCAAAACGCAGGAGCATTTAGATTCAGTGTCTGGTGAGGGCTGCTCTCTACTTCAGAGAGGCCACCTTCTAATTGCTCCTCATGAGGCAGAAGGGGCAACCCTGCTACCCAAAGTGTTTTTACTAAGACCAGTAATCCAATCACTGGATCACTCAGGACCTCATTGGTCCCCAACACCTTTATGCTATTGCATTTTAGATATTTTTCAACATATGAACTTTGGGGGAAGATACATTCATATTCTGACCACAGCAGGCAGAGAAAGAGAGGATCTTACAATCCAAAAGAAAAAAGAAAAAGTCAGAAAATTCAAAGGCAGGAAAGTATTCACTGCATAGGGGGTGTATATCCCAGGTCTGTGGTGCTAGGAAAGGAAGTTTCTGGTTTCACTGCTAGTCACCATCCTGGTGAGACCAGTACCAAGGCCACTCTTTCTGCCTCTGGACCACACGTGGATCTCAGGGGTCTCCCGTAGTCTTGGTCCATGTATTTCTCTTCCCACAGAGATCAAGAGAAAAGCCCATAATTATTTGCTACAGAAAAGGATAAAAGATCCAGAGCACAGGTCACCATTAAAAATAAGAAAGTTACTTGAAAGAGATAAAGCTACTTCCGTTACCTTAGACAGAATTTTTAGCTGGCATTAGAAAGTGAATGAGAAGAGAGCAAATTATCAATTTCAGATTAGACAAAGGCGCATACAGGAGCTCTTTTTGACCCTTACAATGTATCTAGTGCTTTTATCACATCTTTATGTATGTTATAGCTGGATGGAGAAAAGTAAAATTGGTAAGAAATTTCTTCCTAAGGAAAAGCTTTTTATTCTTTATGGATATTTTCATGGTAAGTCAGCTTTCTTGGGGGAGACACTAAATTTGCAAGACTGGATACATAGCTGGAAGGTTTCAGAAAAATTTAAGAGGATCAAGAGGTGAGGTGAAGGGGTAGAGAGAGGAGGTCAAAAGGAAAGGTCACACTTCTGAGTTACAGATTTCTCTGCTTGAATCGAGACATTGGCAGGGAGGACTCCAAATGTCATGAAATGCTTGGCTGGTTTCTTGCAGCACCTGGTGAACATACTGGCCTGCATGGCTGGGGATTATGCAGGGGAGAGACAGACAGCAGATGCACACACAAGCAGAACAGATCCCGATGGGCAGTTAAGCTTCCTAATATTTGCTATTTTTGTCTTAATTCAATGGTTTCTTTCTGCATTCATTATATAGACGAGCTTGTTCAGAGTCTGTAGGAAATAATTTGATAGACAAGGTAGGAGCTAGCTTGAGGTAGGATGGATGAAGAATTTGCCTAGAGCACAACATTTAACCACCAAAAAACTCATGATCAAGATAAATGATATTTATTTATTTTTTATGTTCCCTGTATTATTTTTTTTATGAGACTGGGAATTATACTTTACCACTTTACCACTGAGCTACATCCCCAGACATTAAAATATTTTTTTAATTTTAATTTTTTAAAGAGAGAGAGGAACAGTGTGGAGGGAATGGGCACTGACAGAGAGAAAGAATCAATTTTATTTAGTTTTCTATCACCCAGCCCTTGTTTAAAACTTAATTTTTTGTTTGTTTGTTTTGAGACAGGATCTTGCTAAGTTACTTAGGGCCTCTGTAAATTGCTGAGACTGATCTCATACTTGCATTCCAAGTCATAAGGATTACAGTTGTGTGCCACGATGCCCAGTGATAAATGATATTTAGATAGATTTTATTTTGTATTCCCACCTCTTTTTATTTTATTTTATTTTTTATTTTGAGATAGTCTAAGTTGCTGAACTGGCCTTAAACTTGTGATTCTCCTGCCTCAGCCTCCAGAGTTGCTGGGCTTAAAGGTGTGAGCCTTTGTACCCAGCTAGATACATTATTTTTTTTAAAAAAATCACAAATCAGACAAACAAAATGAAACAAAACCAAAAAGTCCTTAGTTCATTGCCAGAACCTGAGGCAAAATGGAAAACCTATAATACTGTCCTTTATTTTAAGTTTTTATATTTTGATCACTATGGATTTTGTATTGATTTTGATTTCTTATTTTTTAAAAACTATTATATTAATCTATGTTTATCTTGATTGTTTTCATTTTTTTTCTTTTATTTATTTTTGGTTGGTTTTGGCATTTCTTTTTCTAGATACTAAGTGGCCAGGAGCGAGGTGGGAGATAAGAAAAACAGGCTAGACAAAAGGAAGAATTCATCAACTAAAGTTTGCAGATTTTCTAAACTTTATGTGGCAACTAAGTACAGTAGGCAAGAACTGCTTCTCTTGGCCCTGTCTGACTAGACAGCGAGGCACAGTGAGGTAAAGTACGGGACATGTTGGAGCCAGCACGGTGGCTTTGGATTCCCAGATCCATGCTCTCAGCACAGTTTAGGTGATTTTGTGCTATGATTTATGATTTTCTTCTTTCTTTCCTTTCACCTCTTTGTCTCCTTGTCTGATTCAGGGATGTTGATGCTCTGGTTATAGAGGAGATTGTGAATGCCAGGGTACATGAATTTAATGTCACCTTTTTGTTCATTTACTTAAATTGCTCTCTCTCTCTCTTATGTAAAACAGGGAAAAAGCACTGTGGTCTTCTTTTTGTTCAGGGAAAAATATGTATAAACTACACACATCACAATGTCTGATCACAAGATCTGGAAGTTTCTGGCAGGAGTCATCATTTAGATTTGGTTGTAATTACGGTTGAATTAGGATATCTTCCAATGACTTTTTTTTCCACTATTTATCTTTATGAGTAAATTATTTATATGAATAAATAGATAACTATAGCTGTACATATATTTATTTACAGATGTATAAAGACAGATAAATTGATGGGAAGACAAATAACAAGCGCAGTCCTTAAACTTATTAATATATCTGTAAAATGCCTCTAGTTTTAATTGAAAAATAGCAGTTGTGTATATTTATCATATATGTATTTTTAAATATGTGTGCATTGTGGGACAGCTCAGTACAGCTAATTAAAATCAGCATTATCTATCATATTTTGTAGTGGGAACACTTAAATCTATTCTTAGACATTTTCAAATTACAATATAAAATGTTTCTACATGAGGATTAACATTCACTGGAATGTGCTTCATTTATTAATTAATTTGGAGTAATGATTATTATTCATACCTCATATCATCATTCCATGATCTAATTTGTCATGTGTGATTCAATCCTAAAGAAGAGAAATAAGGAGAGAAGTTGTTTTAACAGAACAGCATATGTGTCTAACTATTTCTGTTTGCACGTAATGAGGATGCTCTAGATAGCTGAAGCCAGGATGGATGTGCAGTAATGAGAAACTCTGGGTCCTAACTAATGAGGAGAGGTCCTATACTGGTGCATCACAACTATGTTTGAAACAGGGTAATGTGATCCTGCATCAAGGAACTGGAGGACAGATATGCCAACCAGGAGACTGAATAAACTGAGTACTCACCAGAAGGCAGTGAGTAGGGTAAATCCACCTGCAAAATCTGACTTTGTGTGCTGGGACCTGGGGCACAAGGTGATGGCAGAACAACAGTTTTTGTTTTGTGTTGTTTTTGGTTTTGCTTTGGTACTGGGCGTTGAACCCAGCAGCACTCCACCACTAAGCCTCATCCCCAGTCCTCCCCTGCTTTATTTTTTTAATTATTTATTTTTGAGATAGGGTCTCATTAACTTACTCAGGGTCTTGCTAAGTTGCTGAGATTGGCTTTAAACTTGCAATCCTCCTACCTCAGCCTCCTGAGCCACTGGGATTATAGGCAGGTACCACTATTCCTGGAGACAGGTTGTTTTGAACGAATATGTGTACCTATAGTTGTGGAGTGCAGTTGGCCTTGGATCTGGAAGAAGCAACTTTATAAGGTGGTACGATGCTTGTTGCTCACTTGAAGACAGCGTGATTACTGACACTGAGTTTAGCATCTGGTGTAGCTGGACCGTCAGATTTTTCAGTAACAATTTGTGGTGATCTGCCTAAGCTGTCTCAAACGGGCATGGGATAGTACTCAAACTCATGGTATGATGGGGATTTACTGAGAACTTGGGCATGAAGTGCCTCCCCACAGAGCAGACAGAGCGATAGTTTAAAACACAAAGCCAAGTTATATCACCCAGGCCCGCAAGGCCCCCAGTGATCCGAGCCCTGCCTGGAGAACCTCATCTGAGCTCTGGGTTTTCCTTCACATCCTTCACTCACTCTGTAGTTGCTTCTGTTTCTCATACACACAGGTTCACTTCTCTAGCAAAATCCTTATGCAGCCTGCTTCCTCTTGCAGAGTGCTCTCCCTCTCCTGCCTGCTTGTGAAAGCCTGCCTGACCACTTAAGGAAATACACTCCCTCCCCACCCACCGTGACCTTCTACTCCATTACCCTGCATTATTTTCTCCACAGCACCTGTCACTCTCTGAAATTGTCTGTTTGACTCTTTTTGAAAATTGTTCTGTCACTCTCTCTGATGCCTCAATGAGCGTGTAAATTCTATGTGAGATTATTTAACACGGTATGCCCAGGGTGTAGAGCCAGGCCTGATGGTTGGCACTCAATGAAAAACATATGAAATAATTGGATGAATGGGCACATGGAGGTTGGCCCTTCTTTGCATCCATGTTGGTAATATTATGCATGAAACTGTGATGGGGAACCGGGGCCTGGAGAGTTGCTCAGTGGCTCTCTGCCCACCATGACTCCTCCTCTCTGCGACCCAGGGAGTAGAAGTCTTTTGTGTCAGGATTACAGGACCCTTTGCTTTTTCTGCATAGAATATGTACTGTCATCGTTGATCTTTGAACTTTCATGGTATTCAAGTGCTGATGTGAGTATTTAAGATCTTAATAGCAAAAGTAAAAGAAATATTTACATAGTTCATAAAAGGACACCCTATGCTTCCCTTTTGTATTTTACTGCCCTCATCACAGCGAGAGAGGATTCAGTGATGCAGTAAGTCTTATATTATCCCTGACTTGTACCACAGTCAGATGACCACCTTGGTTTTAAAACTTCTTGAAGCAAAGCAACCATTGCTACTGTGCTGAAATGGTACTTCTCTCTCCACTCCCTATAAATCCCCCAAATGTTATGCAAATTGAAAAATACTCCTGTCAAAAGACTGTCAGATAACAACTCTCATTCCCAAGGACTATTTGTAAGCATAAAGAAACATCCAGAAAGAAATAATAAATTGTTCTAGTGCACTGTTCTGGCAACCATTAATAAATCAATATGAAGAGGAGTTCTGAAGGGCAAAATGTTGCTGTCGGTGGGTGTCCGATTTAATTTTGCTCTAAATTAATATTTCGAATATGATAAGTGAGCTGGCAGGAACAGATTTCATGATTAATTCTATGGAGTCAAAAATGCTTTGATGGCACTTTAATAGCTGCTCCACTGATCTAAAAGTGCCTGAAACGGGCTCACGTGGGCAAGCTCACAAATTGCATGATAATGTGGATCCCACCCAAGGAGGAGATTTACTTTTTATTTTCAAATCTCTGGCATACCTTGGGATATGCGTGTTTCATCATGCAGGCTGAGACGTTTTTATAGCATTGTGAGCCATGGCTGAATGATACATGTGGTATGAGTGGGGAGAAAGTGCCATTAGAACCCTCCTGTAACTCCTGCCTCCCTGCAGCCACATAAATCAGCTGACAATGGAGTCGTTGCTTCCCTGAAAATGAGGGTCCCTAGGATGAAAACACTGTATTTCAAAAAGACCAGAACGATAGATCCAACTTGAGCTCATGAATGAGAAACAAGAATGGAAACTGAGCATTTACCCTGCGGTCAGGCGTGAAAGGCTTACAGGTAGATCACTCGGGAGGCCACGGCGGAAGCTCAGTGTTTGTTAAAAGTTTACTGAATGCGTGAGGAATTTTGTTAAAGGAGATGACACAAGGATAAAGGCAAAATAATGCCTACAATTATATGGAGCTCATATCCCAGCTTGTGTGGCAGATCTAACTGAAGGCAGAGCTGCATCCAGGAGGGCTATGAGGAAGAAAGGAAGCCAGGCTGCACACCTGGTCTGAAGTCAGTGAAGAGTTCTGCAGGTAATGTTGAAGGTAATGACCATACACCTTGGTCAGTGGAGAATCAGCCATGGGTTCCTAAGGAGGGAGAGGATCATGAAATACACTGTAGAAAGATTACTGAGAAGGTATATTTATATTGGGGATTGTATTACAGAAATCAAAGTCCCATCATTAGCTCCAGTTTCTGGTTAAGACAACTGCTTAACTGACGTTAGATCCAGTATCTAACGTCTACAGTGGCAGTTTCTTGGGAAGGCTGATGACATTCAACCTTGGCTAAATTGCATTTCATGAGCCTGGAGGATAGAAAAGGGACCTCAGAATTATTCAGACCTGTGAAGCACAAATGTAAAGTTCAAGGAGAGAGCTTGGTTGTGGACATAGATTGCGGGCTGTGAACTAGGTTGGCATCACTTAGGTAGAGTGGGTAGAGAGGGAAAAGAGAAGAGGTTTTAGGTCCAAGCCTTGTAGAACTTCCATAATTAGGAATAAGTAGGACAATGAAACAGAACACAAATGAGGGAGTATTAAAAAATAATAACGGTTGGTTAGCAATATTAAGTCAAGCTAGAGAAGGACAAAGACATGTCTACTTGATTTAGCCACAGAAACTTGGGTAGCATAATCATAATAAAATGTGCTTTTCTAAAATTCGTGTTGGCTTATCTTTTTGGTACTAGGGAGGGAACCCAGGACCTCACATATACTAGACAAGTGACCTACTACTGAGCCACCCCATTCTTGATTGGACATTCATATTTTGCCCATGCTACATCAAACATAAAGGAAACCACTACTTGTTTTTTTCCTAGAAATCTATGTGATTTTTGAGTTACATGATGGTTGGATAAATATTTCAGTGACTACAGTCTTATAAATTTTTAAATAGGGGATAGAAAAGGAAACACTAACAGCTTTAATTTGATAACATACACTTACTTTTCTTACAACCTGCTGACTATGTGTTACTTTTTTTCTTTCTTTACTTTCTTAAAGTACACATAAGTGATGTTTAGGATTATTTACTATGCATTGGCATTACACCTTGGCTGTTAATATTCACTGGAATCCTTGAAAACGGATTAGTTAATTAAGTGCAAAGGACTTGTCTGAGATGTTCTTCATTCATTTTTTGTTGAATATGCTTGATACACATAGTATCATTTTTTCACAGTACACTATCCCAACAAATTATTCCTCAATAAGCTCTCTTAGTTTTACTTTGCTGGTGATTTCACTGGCATTTTAAATATCTGGTTACAAATCTCTAACTTTGTAAATTGATGAGTGAGATAATCATACTCATATGAGTCCATCTGTTTTGTTCATTTTGGATTTAATAAAACTGAAATTTAAAGATGAAAACTTTTTGGGTTTTTTAAATTTGTTTTTCTCAAAGAGAGAGGGACAGTTGGAGAGAGAGAAAGAGAGAATCAATTTTTTATTTAGTTTTTCATGTCGCTTTTATTGCTCCAACACTTCTTTGTGAATGTGGTACTGGGGTTTGAACCCATGTCCTCACTCGCTCCAGGCAAGTACTGTAACCACTGACCCAGTGCTCCAGCACCATAAAGATGAAAACTTTTGAGGATTGAATATGTATTTCAAATCATTCTTGCCCATTGATAATGACCTACCTATGATGCAGATAATGTAGGCTGTATTTCTGCTAGTCACTTTCTTGGGCTGAAATTGATTCATGAAATTGCTTGGTTTCTTGGCTGAATTACTTCCAATATTAGGTACAAGATGCTGACCCCAGTCACCTCCATTTGACCATTGACTACACAGAACTTGGTTTCTTCTGTGTCCAGAGTTGCTCATATTTGGAGACACTGGCAATTCCTGGCGAAGTCCCCAAGACTCCAATGTCAAAGCAAAATTGCTGAATTATTACCTTGAGAAATAGAATTATTGGGAGGCTGGATGATTGTTCTGACTTAGCACCTTCTCCCTCTCTTGGCTTTGGGGAATGAGGATGTTCTTCCTAATCATCCCCAAAAGCTGTATGAACGTTACAGGTCCACATGCAGTTTTTTGTCCCTTTGTGGAGAGGGCCAAAGCTTTCCTGGATTCTCAAAGTGAAAAACCCATACAGTAAGCAAACCACAAATGAAACAAAATTCTTGGAGGATTTCTTGATAAACATAGAATCAAGTAAAAAAAAAAAAGAAAGAAAGAAAAGGAAAGGGAATGAGAAGAGGCACTGCCACCGTAGACACACCTTCCAGGCAGACAGAATCACAGTGCCTGGCCAGGTGTCCTTCCCAAACAGGCCTGCAGATGCATTCACATTCCAAGTGTTTGATCTGGAGATAAATCTTCTCGATTGCTTCTGCAGCTGATCAAACCCTCTTTTGTCCCTAAATATTTCTGGAGTTAAATTATCATCTCCAACCTAGTTAAAGTCTACATTATTCAGGTCTAAAAAAAATCTTAAAGTTTATTACCAACTTTGATCTGTGTGATATTTATTGTTTTAATATGTTAAATTTGAGAGGACAATATTATCTTATTTCCATAATTTGACAGAGTCAAAGAGAATGTGCATTATCATGACCTTGAGGTATAGGTAGCTTGAATATCAGGAGTTTTGGTCTGTAAGATTATGATGCACTTCCAGCTCAAATTCATATATACTGAAGAAGTAAATGTTTTAGCTTTTGCAGATTTTACTCGCCAATATGAATTTATCTATCACAGACTTTCTTAAATAATTCTGCCAGATGATTGTCAGTTTTGGTGTATATATTTGTTCTATTTTATGCTTGTTTTTATCTCATTGACTTCTGATATTTAAAATTTTTCTTCCTTTTACTTTCATTATGTTTAGTGTGCATTTCTTTTCTTTCTTCCTGAAATGTTTAATTTCTTAATATTCACATTTTTTCTTTTCTGTTATATATTGACTGTTTCATATTTCCTCAAAATACATTTTTAGTCACATCCATATGTATTGATATTTAGTATGAGCTTAAAATATACTCTAATGTATATTACTTTTCCTTTTTGGTGTTGGGCCATGAAATTAATTTTTAATGAAATTTCATTGCAATTAGACTTCAGTCCTTTGACATCTTTTGAGACTTGTTTATATTTCAAACACAAGTTTATAAAAATATTGTGTGCATGCTTGAAAATTAGTTATATTTTACAATTCTTGGAAACAACATGTCTGTAGATCAAGAGTGTTAATAGTAACAAATCATCTCTAGCTTTGCTAGTATCTGTTTGTCTTGCTACTATTAGTTTCTGAGAGAGGAATATTAAAATATCTTCATGTGACTATTCATATATTTTTAGGTCTGTCATCTTTTACTTTATAAATCCAGATTATTACATCAGTTACTTAAAAGTATAAGCATTTAAATCGTCTTACTAATTTAAAATTTCCATTATTATGTGGTAAATCTCTTTGTCCCCAATTATATTTGTTTTAATGTACATTTGGTATTAATTTCACATGACTTTTAAGTGCTATTTAAAGAATTGATTGTTTGTCTATTATTTTTCTTACTATATTGGTCAGAATTTTCCCCAGAAAAGAACTTCTAGAACATGTAGAAATGAAAGTAGAGGCATATTTGAGGAATTGTCTAGTTTGATTAAGAAGCTCAAAGATTCCATGGTATGCCATCTGTGAGTGGAGAGCCAGAAAAGGCAGTGGTACAGTCCAGTTCAAGTTCAAGTCTGAGAACCAGGGAAGTTCACAGTGTAACTCCTGCGGGTGGGCATGTCAGCCCTGGAGTCCCCAGAGCTCAAGAACCAGGAGCTCTGATGTCTAGGGTGGGAGAAGGCAGATGACCCAGCTCAAGAAGACGATAATTTATTCTTCTACCTGCTTCTTTGTGATCCCTCTGTGGACTGAGTAATGCCTAGTCACACTGGTAAGGGCAGATACTTTTTATTTCATCTATTTATTCAGACACTGGTTTCTTTAAGAAACACCCTCATGGACAAACCCATAAAGATCATTTTACTGACTCTAGGTAGACATGCTTAGCCCTGTCAAGCCAGCACATAAAGCTAGTCATCACATTTATTTCTGAGTGGTTGTTTTAGTAAAGGATATAACTTGGATTTTTTTCTCTTATGTTATAATTGCCTTTTTTTTTTTTTTAAGGAAGAAGGACAATGAGAGAGACAGAATCAATTTTTATTGAGTTTTTTACATGGCTTTCGTTGCTCTGATTCCTAGTTGTATACGTGGTGTTGGGGTTTGGACCCGTGTACTTGAGTAGGCCAGGCAAGTGCTGTAACCGCCGAGTCACCACTCCAGCCCCATAATTGCCTTTTTTGAGCATTTTTACATTTGAATTTACTACAATTGATAATGCTTCTTTGTTTCTTTAAACATAGTAGGCCTGGTTTTTCAAATCTACATCTAATACTTTCATTAACTATATTGTGGGCTGGTTTTTTATGCTATGGATTGTTTCTGATGGTTTTTGTTTTTTTTTTTAAGAGAGAGGAACAGTGAGAGAGAATGAGAGAGAGAGACTCAATTTTATTTAGTTTTTCATGTGATCCTCGTTGCTCTGACACTTCATTGTGTGCATGGTGCTGGGGTTTGAACTTGCATCCTTGCATGTGCCAAGCAAGTGCCAGAACTGCTGAGCCTCGTTTCTGATGGCTTTGTTCATGCTGTTTTGTTTGAACTTAATGACCTTAGACTCCTTGTTTACCATTGCCCTTGGGAAAGTGTTTGTGGTATCTCTGAAGGTTAGGGATATTATCAACTTTTTTCCCAAAGGGCTTTTAATAGCCCTAGTTATCGCCATGTCAAAGTTGAATTTCCTTGTAAACTGAGGCTATGCAGAGTCTTGAGTACAAATTCTGCTGAAGTTTCATCCTTCTCCATGATTCTAAAGGCCTTTTTCCACACCATCCTCAACATTTTTACCATTTTTTTCCCTTGCTTTACTCAACACCAAAACAAACATTTTTAGCCTTTGTTTCAAGAGGGATGGTTAATGCAAATAATCTAATTACCAAAATTGGAAGCCAGGCTATTAAAGAGTAAACTAGAAGGGTCAGAGACCTAGCATGCGTGTTCTGATGGAATAAAGTATGGAGATACATGAAGGTTCAGAATTGAAGCAGAGTCTCAAGAGACATGATAAAATCAGCGAGGTCCAAGTGGAATAGTTAAGATCTTTTTATAAAAATGATTTTCGAAAATAATCAAGTGAGCATTGACACAGCTTGCACGAATTTTAATGCATTTTTAATCCGCGATGATTGACTAAAGTGTAACAGTCTCTAATGGAAGCAGAAAGAACTCCTTGGACCTCAGAATTGGGTGCCTGCAAAGATGCAAGGTATGTGTCCCTTTGTGCACGCAGCACTGGGTGTTGATTGGAAAAGTAGGTGTGGGCAGCACACAAGTACGGCCACATTGTGATAGAGAGAAAGTAATTCAAGGATTCCCAGGGCACAGGATAAAGCAAGACATGAAAGGCAGTTTTTAGAATAAGTGTTTCCTTCAGAAATCCTTGGAGAGGCTGAAGGCAATGGAAGAGTTGAGAATCAAAGTCAGGACAAACAGGAAGCACATCTTCAACAGTTTTTATCCTCTTAAGTTCTGTAAGTGTTAAAATAGTGTTGTAGAACTATTAATTTCTTTCTTTCCTTTTAATTTTCCGCATTTGTCATTTAAAGCTTGGACTGGGAATGGGGAGCAAGGGGATAATTTTTAATTTTCCAAGTCACTTATTTTCTTCTTTTTCATTAATAAAAATCAGCATTTCATAAAAATTAAAAATTATGTATATGCATTTCATTTATGCTGGATAATCTCTTATCTTAAGGGGGCTGTCCTATGTGTAATAGATGATTTAGAATCATCCCTGTCTGTCCTCTGCCCACTAGATGCCAGAGCACTCTCTCACTTCCATTTGTGACTGCCAAAAATGTCCCCAGACTTTGCCAAATGTCTATAGCAAAAAGGAATTGTGATAGCAGGAAGTGAAAACCAAGGTATTTCAGTATGAAGTAGCTGAGTTTTTGTAGGAATATAGGGATGTGAAGATTGATTGTTTTATGTCTACATGTGTTAAACTGATAACCACTTTTTAATTTGCTGTCTGCAAAAATGAAAAGTCATAGGATTCCTATTTACAGTTAGAGGAACTGATCTATGGACCCTGTGACCTGGTCTTTTTCTATTGTTGGACAATTAGTGGATTAATTGGAAGCACCTTAGTTGTCCTTCTTGCAAAATATGATCTTTTCTTAAACTTCAGGCCATCTGTTTGGTTCATGGATTGAACAGGCATCGACTCATGGATTGCCAAGTGCAGAGCGTGCTGCTTGGCTTGCCCAGCAGAAGAGAATGCTGACTCAGGTGGGAGCATTTTCCAAAGTTTCTGCTGCTCCACTGGGTAAATTCTAGACAACAGTTTAGGAGATTAGACTGAGAATCGACTACCTGACTTTAAATCCTGTATCTATCACTTATTGTCTTTGTGATTGTAAGCAAGTTATATAATCTCTGAGACTCCATTGCTTGCTTATGAAGTGGAAATGACAGCAATATACATAAGAATGTGATAAGGGTTAAATTTAGGTAATGAAAAGAGGGCTTAGAATTAATTACTATTGGAGCCGGAGTGGTGGCTCTGTGTTATGGTACTTGCCCAGCATGTGCAAGTACACAGGTTCAAACCCCAGCCCCACATACACTACTAAGTGTCAGAGCAATGAAAGCCATGTGAAAAACTCAATAAAATTGATTCTCACTGTACTTTTTTTTTAAATTAGTTACTACTAATTAAGCAGTAATTATACTATTTATTATACCTGCATTTTAACCTCTTATATTAGCTAAAATTACTTGGTTTTGTATATTTATAGGGCTTTATGTTTAATATAAAAGTCATGAACATTTTAATATTTTAAATAATGAGTATAAAGCTGTTCATATAAAATGTTTTATATGTTTAAAATTTAAATTGTAGATCCTAAAGTATATTATTAATATAAAATTCCTTTATTAACCAATAGCTTAAAATAGGGCTATTTTGAATTATTTCTAAACATTATATTGCAAGATTAAAACTACATGTTAAAGTAAAATATTTAGAAATATTTATAACTGCAAACTTGGTGTTTTCTTTTTATTTCAGTTGGCCTATTTTTAAAAAAAAAAGTAACAAAGTCATATCGAAAGCCAAAAATATTTTATAAATGCATTGTTTTAAAGAATGTTTTCTGAGATCTTTTTTTTTTTTTTACATGCTATTGTATACTTATTATTTTGGATCCTAAAATCAGATAGAGGAAAGGTGAATATTTTCATGCATTGATAAAATACTTCCTCACATTGATAAAATGCTTCTCTTCTGAGTCGGGTAGCACTGAGTAGGGCAAGACAGCGAGGCATCAAGAGCAGGTGACAAGTTGCTGCTTCTACATTCCGAATCCCTTCCTAAGGAAGTTATTTTTCTGTTTAAGACTTAAAAAGGCTTACAAACATTTCTCTTCTCACTTCTAGTTGTAACTAGAATAAAATTGACCATTCCCAACTTCACATACAAACTATTTGAGAACAACAATAATGTAAACGCATCTTTTTATTATTATTGTACAATCATAAAATGCATAAAAATAACAATATGATATGCATATATTCTTAAACCAGAAGTACCCCTACATCGTCCACACCCCAGTCTCTTGAATCTTCTATATTTTGCCTGTACAAACAATATAAGTGCTTAGTTCAGAATTTTCCAGAATTGAATGATTGCATAAGTGTTATTTGGGTTCTCCAGACCGTAAAGAATATGCTATATTGTTGCTTTACTCCCTAGAACCCCCCTTTTCTCCCTCCCTCTCCCCTCTCCCTGGCCCACCGTCTCCCCCGCTACATATCTATGTTGCGAAGCCTTGGCTGCGTCTAATACACGAGGTTGACCACCCTTCACACATGCCTGGGTTTAGCTCCAGCCTCCACAAGTGAGTGAAAACATTCAACCTTGACTCTCTGGGTCTGGCTAACTTTGCTCAAGATGATTTCCTCCATTGCTATTCATTTACCTTCAAAGGCTGCAATATCGTTGTTTCTCTGTAACAGAATCAGAAGTTGAACAGTGCTTGCATATTCCAAGAAACACTATCAAACGCAGTAAGCAACAGAGGTTGCTGTGGGATAACGGGGAAAGAACATGAAAACCGGTGCAGAACTCAGACAAAGTCAGAAGAGCCCTGTTCCCCAAAGCAGGAAGCAAGCCCCCTAAGGACAAAGTCCATGGGGAACAGAGAATTGCCTGCTAGTGTCCTCTGTTAGCACAGAGGCTCCAGAAGCTGAGTTGGAGAAAGAATCACAGACATGCCACTTTGTAGGAAGTAGCTTTCAACCAGAATGCCGTGAAGGAGAATTTTGATTTTGTTTTTGTTTTTTGTTTTTTAAGAGAGAGACAGAATCAATCAGAATCAATTTTTATTGAGTTTTTCTTATGGATTTTGTTGCTCTAACACTTAACTCTGTACGTGGGTGCTGGGGTTTGAACCTGTGTACTTGCGCATTCCGGGCAAGCGCCGTAACTGCTGAGCCACCGCTCCAGATCCCCATTAAGGAGAACTTCAATGAAGAGTATATCAACAGGGGATGAAGGGAGGGGGACATCTTGAGTTGGGACAGGTGCTACCCAGCCAACATGGGTGATGGGTGGTGAGGAAGAGGAAGAAGTAAATATTCAACATCATAGTCTTAATCCATAGGCTCTGGCTATGCTGTGATATGGCACTTTCCTCTTCTCAGTAAATCACATTTAAGCACATGCTTCAAGAAAAAAAATCATCTCATTAAAAGAGAATGACGTTTAATGTAAAGTTGTCTCTGAATTAACATAAAAATATAGACAGAAGGAAAAATTAATGACAGATGAAGAACACTCATAAAAATGTTGCAATGCGGTCTACAAAATTGTGAAGAAAAATATTTGTATATGAAAATTATGGCATCAATCAGTAATGTAAACTAAAAATCCCTAATAAAGCTTCCAAATGGAGATAAAGTATGTGTGTACAATGGGAGAAGAAATGTGAACTGACAGAGCTCAGCATATAAAGGGAACTTGAAAAAAATCACTAAGACAAAGGCGGTTGGAATTAATACGAAGAATCGTACTGTCAAAAATTCTACAGAGCACAAAAACATAGAACCTAGAAAAGCAAACAAATGAACTGGAAGAAAACAAAATTTTTTTTTTCAAATGTAACAGAGAAATTCGTAGTTGTAGATCACAGGCAAAGTCAATAGTTCTATGATTGGTGTTTTTGTGTTTTTTTGTTTTTGTTTTTAAAGAGAGAAGGACAGTGTGAGAGAAAGAGAGACAGAGAGAATCAATTTTTATTGAGTTTTTCACATGGCTTTCATTGCTGTGACACTTAGTTGTGTACGTGGGTGCTGGAATTTGAACTCATGTACTTGCTCACGCTAGGCAAGTGTCGCAACTGCTGAGCCACCGCTCCAGCCCCCTGATTGGTGTTTTGAGAGAAGAGAGTGAAAATAACAGCAGAAAAATTTGTATTCCTTTCCTGAAAACTTTTTTTTGGAAATTATAGATGACCTAAATTTAGAGTTTAAAAAGGTAAAAGCTAATACCAAGACATATTGGATTTCCATGAGAAAGCACAAATCTGTTAAGCCGTTAGGCAAAGCATTGAGTCCCATGTTGGAGGAGGGTCTAGAGAGCCATGAGAGGTGCCTCTCCTGAGACTTATCAGCACACCTTGCTGTCAGGGGCCCTAAGTCTAACAGCCCAGCAGGGACAAAAGGCAACTCTCCAAATCATGCCCACATGAAATATCACTTAGTACAAAGGTTGTTAAAATTTTATTTGGATATTCAAAAACTCAGGAGCTATACATTCTAAGAGTAGTCAGGAAAAAGTTAAAGGAAAAACCTAAGTCAAAGATAAATGAAGAAAGTATAATGAAAGGACTGCTAGTAAAAATTGAATCTATTTAATTCTAAGACTGAGACTAAATATGTGTGTAGATTAAGGTTTAAAGCAAAGTAAATTTCATGAGCTCTAACGAGATAGAAAGTTATCCTAACCAAAATTGACCTCAGGAGGGGAACAGTGAAGATGATGAGAGATAGGATACTAATTTCCTCAGTATTATTGAGGGGGTATTGGAGAACATGGTGGCCAAAAATCAAACTTCAAACTGAACTACCAAAAAGGAGATCTAAGAATATTCAAAGATATAAATGTAAATGTGAAAGAAATTCTATCCACTAAAATTAGGTAAAAGAGAATTTGGGAAAACCAAAAAGTAATTATTTTATTGTTTGTATGTAGATTAATAAATATGAAATTTAAAAAGCATTAGGTATATGATATAAAATTATTGTAAAAGTAAGCATTATTGTGAAGCTCTAAACCAAAAGTTATCAGATTGAAGATCATAAAACAAAAGTTAATAATAATATCCATGAAAACCAAAAGTAAGTATAATGTAAAAATTATTTAAGTGTATATTCTACCAATTATTTTAACTTCAGAAGGTTTAAAAATCAAAACAAAAAAGATACTACAATTTGCATATATAATATATACATATTACAAATATTACATATACATGTTTTATATATGTATCCAATTTTCTCAAAGCAAGCAAAAGAAAGCAGCATTGGGATGTTAAAATTAAGCAAATTGAATTCAGGGCTGTCCCTTGAACCCTACACACACACACTAAATCATTGAAGGCAAAGAAGGGTGTATTATCATGCAACAGAATTTAATCCAGTTATTGATCAACTGTGAACATCTGTACAGTAAATATAAAGAAGAGTCAGAAACACAGAAAAATTTATGCCATTTTAATATGTCCCTTTCCTTGACATAGTGGGCAGAAAATAATTAAGGATATGAGAGATCAAAAGGAGAAGAAAGTTAATAATATTGATATGATTGATATTTATAGTGGTCTGCAGCTTGAAAATGAAGAATATACTTTCTTTTCAAATGTCTAATAAAATATCATAACAACTTATTTTGTATTATGCTTCAAAGAGAAAACTTGTGTTTTGGAAAATACAGAAATGTCTCTGATCAAATATGATAAAATTAAATATAATAACATGCCAGAAGCAAAACCTATCAAATGAAAATTAGAAAAATTAAAATACTCTCAGTACATTTTTTTTTTTTTTGGTCAGAGAAACAGCAGAACCTGGAACTATTGAATATCTAGAAAATAAAAGTGATGAGACACCACATAGGAAATAGTAAAACCCATGCTCACTTGAAAGCTCAGAGTCCTAAAACATGCTAATACAGGAAATAAGATAAATTCAAATAAGATGAATTAAAATACTAACTTCAGTTAGAAAATAAGTAAGATAGATATAGAGAAAGCAAGTAAAAGGCAGGAATAAGCATAAAAGTCTAAATTAATTTTGTCAACATCTACAATATAGAGCAAGTATCAACTTAGCCAAAATAGAAAAAAAAGCAGATTAGATGTAGGGAAGCAATACAAATGAGTAGGAAAGTGGCAGAGAACATATTTTTTCTCAACACAGAAAGGCAAAAAGAGCAATAATTTTACAACTTCAGTATCTTTAAAATACTGAGAACACACTCAGTAAAACAGATAATATAAAAACAGGTCACTTTAATCAACGAACATTCGTATACTTTACAGTGTATAAATATATAATTTTATCAAGTATGTACATACGATTTTTCTGCATTTTAAGAAATGCACTCATTCCCCCAATTGTTTTCCACTCTGCAAGGTAACTTTCACATAATAATTCATTCTTTTGGTTATTACCTCCATATTTCTAAATATTTTATCTGTTTTCAGTTTTTAGCATTATCTATTGACTTTCCTTTAAAGAAAATCAGTATTTTGTCTTGTGTTCGGCCCATCTCCACTAACTTGCTCTGCCTACACAGATGTATAAACACACAGAGAGAGGCTTCCAATTTTCCTCCCAATGCTGTTATAATTTTCTTGAGACTTACATTAAGCATTTACATTATTTGACCATGCAAATGCTATTCTCGACTGAGTTAGGTATCATGGTGACTTTTTTTGGGTGAATGTTTCTTTCTCTGGAATTGTTTATTGATTTCAGTTCTCTATGATCACAACTTTCTATGAGCTTATCATAAATGCAACTGTAAATTCTTCCCTAATTAAGTCTTCTCTTAGAACAGAGGAAGCATCAGATAAAACACCTGTCCTATCACAACAGCAAATTCTTCCCTGGATCCTCTCTGCTGGTAGCTCCACAGGCATCCATTCTGCCAGGTCTTGGGTCCTTCATTCACAATTTCCTGGAGACTGGCTCCTTGTTTCTCATTTTGAGTTCACTTTTCTGATTTCTAGATTCCTTGCCTGCTTGTTTCTTGAATTGTTCCTTTCTATTAAAGTCCATCTTTAACAAGCTTTCAGAGAATGACCTTATAAGGAGTGCATTTCTTCCTTTCCCCCTTTTAAAAATACATATCTGTAGAAACCATCCTTCTACCTTTACACTTAATTTTGGTTCAGCTAAGTCTAGAACTATGGCTTGCAAATCCCACCCCCCTAGAATATTAAATGCTCTCTGGCTTTCCTTGAGCTCCTCTTGTGAATATTGAAAACCTGCATGCCATTCTGGCTCTTGCTTTTATGTGAAGTGCTGCTTCTCTCCACGAGGAGGGTTGGAGCCTCTGCTTTCTGTTATAAAATCTCATGAGGATATTATATCATGTGCCTTTCGTTAGTGTGTGTGTAACCATCACCTTGGTCATTCAGTGGGCATTTTCAATCCCAAATATCAAGCCCATCAGTTCTAGCAAGTGTTCTGGAATTTTTTGATTTTCCCTCTTCTCTGTACTCTCTTTGTGGAACTTCCAGCACAGAGATATTGAGCCTCCATCTTAGTTTTCCAATTTTCCCATCCTTCTATTTTTCATTTCTCTATATTTTGTTTCACAGTAAAGTTTAATATTCCTGTTATCATGGTAATTCACAAGAGCTCTTTTCTGTTTTATGAGCACTCCTGCCTTTAAAAAATTGTTTCATAGTCTTAAAAAAGCACTTTTATAGCAGACCATCCACTTACCATTCTGAAATTAATGAGTCTTTTTAATTTTTCTTTCAATTCTCTGAGTGATTGTTTCCTTTTGCTCACTTGTTTTGTTCTCTTTGTATTTCAGCCTAGAAATTTCCTTAGAGCCATTGATCCTTGAGTCTGCTCATTTTAATAGTGGGAAAGAGAAAATGGATTTGAAACTCAGCCTTGGAGTGTGGTTTGTCAAATGAGGTCTCAGCATAGGATGATCTCTCTGGGCATTTGTGTTAGTGAACACAAAATGTCATTTGATGCTTCCTCTCTTTATTGGTTAAGTTGCTCACGGTGGCCTTTTCCAAGCGTTCTACGCCTGTGTGAGAACTAAGCTAAAGGACCTAATATTCTGTATTTCAACATTTACTAAACTTGTATTCATCTTTCTTATTCCAGTATAATCTCCCACCCCAACAGTACTTAGTATTCCGTGGAAAAAATATTTTTTACCTTTGGAAGAAAGCTTGCCTCCAATCTGCAGCATTAGGGGCACCTGGTAATTAAATGTTCATAAGCAACTTCCAGTGTTAGATACCACCTTCTTCCTCCCCTCCAGCAGTATGTGGAACAACACATTCCTGAGTTTTTACATTCCTGAGTTTTGCAGAAGTACAAATCCGGTTACTCCTTGGGGGTTCCTCAGGACAGCATAACAATTCACTTGGCCACTTTCCACTCATCGGTCTGCTTCCTGAGTCTCAAGGTGTTTGGTTTGCTTTCTCCACTCCTGTTATCTAAATCTTTGATCTTGAAACCATTTGTTGTCATTCTATGGAGTTGTTGGTGAAGAAATAGTTAAAAGTGTACATTCAATCTGCCATCTTACTTATAAAGTGAAATGTTAGTTTTTGCACTTTTAAGGTGGGAAACCCTTTCAAAAGTGCACATTATATTGAAGATTAAGAAGTAAAATAGATAAAAGTGGCTGGCCTCACTTTGGAAGTGAGGTATAGGCAAACATTGTTTTATATGTTAGCAATAAGCACCCATTTCCTTACCATCTCTGAAGGGTTCCATTGGGCTGAACATAAACATATATATTCTAAATCAAAGATCTTCAAATTAAGCTAAAGGATGACCCATAAGGTCCAAGAGGACTAGTAGGATAAGTATAGATATGTTTATAATACATGATAAGTTTGTATTATAAATGAATGATGGATGGTATAACGGTTTAATTCCTATGCATGTATAGTCTCACAGTGAATGACCAGCTTATCATATGGATATATTTTTTTTTTTTTTAAAGAGAGAGGGACAGTGAGAGAGACAGAGAAAGAGAGAAACAACTTTATTTAGTTTTTTCGCATGGCCTTAGTTGCTCCAACACTCAGTTGTGTATGTGGTGCTGGGGTTTGAACCCGGGTCCTTGTGCTTGCCAGGCAAGCGCCAAAACCACTGAGCCACCGCTCCAGCCCCCTGGATATTTTTAATAATAATGAAGAAACAGCTTGCCTATCTAAATATTCTTTATTCCTTGTTAGTCTAATTGTGTGTATGTGTATGTATATGTAAATATATATATAGCAAGAAACACTATATATTCCATTATAATACATATTTTTGTATAATTTACATATATACTGCAGTTATATGCTATAAATGTGGATATAGGCTTAGATGTAGGTACAGATGCTAGCACAGTGCCAAGAAATAGAGCTACAATGAACAGAAAAATGTTTCTAAGACATTAACCTTAAGTTAATTAAACAAGATTGGAGTTAAGAAACACAGCTTTTGGCTATGAGTTATTTGGATATGCACTGCCCCCAAATCATGCCAACTCAAACATAAAAAGCCCCTGACCCATTCAGTATGGTATCTTCAGCTTTCCCAGATTTTCTTAAGTAATAATCTACTTCATAACCACTTTTTTATACTTTCTGTCCAAAGAATATCACATTTCTAGGCCAGAGTCAATGTCAGCTCATGGACTGATAGGCCTTGTTCAGTTTTATGTCATAAGCTCATGGTGCTTTCTTAGTAGCTTATACCATGGCTGGCCGGATGGCTTACGAAGTAATATATGAGAAACTGAGCTGTCTGCAGATATTAAAAATGGCTTGCTTCTCATAGAGATTCATTCCACTTAACCACAAAAGAAAGCCTATTAATTAGACTTTTGAATCCCATTAGGAAAAACAAATACCAATACTTAACTGCTCAAATATGACATGATAGAAAATTGCTAACATAATTAGATTTTTAATAGTGTTAATGACTCTTGTATCTTATTAATAAGAATTAAAACTAACGTAATATTATATGAAGAAAAATTGCCACTGTATGATCTTCTACAGGGAAATGTAGCACGATTATGTCTATTTCCACATGAAGGGGTTTTAATTTTTATTCCCTTGCAGTTGTAATATAACTCACATGTTGCCTTGGCTTAATATATTATCCCTGACATTATGTGACAGAAGGTCCTACAAGTACACCATTTAGGTCTGCAGTCTCATTAGATATCCCAAGTCAAGCATGATGTTGAGTCTGACTGTATAGCTACCCATAGTAAGGGTTGAAGTGTCTTTTCCTCTGCCCTCTTTTTCTACCTTTTTACAGATTATCACTCCTTCAAAGCCTTGTTTCAACCCCTTTCAATTTTCCCATTTATTAGCGAATTACGTTCATGGTTTATGCCATGCAATTTGTCACTCTGGGCATGCTCTCTTCCTCTTTATTTATTACGTGGATCTAAAAAGCATGTTTCTTTGTCCAGGGAGTATGTTTCATCAATTAGTTAACCAATATTCATTTAGCATCTTCTGTGTACCATTATGTTGAAGAGACTCAGTGTCACAAGTGCTGTGACCCTTGTGCTCAGAGAGGGTGTTTATTTATTCAAATTCTATGACTGTTTTAGAAAGATTTCTTTCTTAGGAACTTAAAAGTGCAATATTCATATTTCTATGAATCCCTCAGCTAGCTAAATTTACCATGCTAGCTGCCACAAAGACAAATGGATGCTGGTTCCCAACCAGACATCCTGCAGAACATCTGAGAAAATAGCCAATATTTGAGATAGATGGCTTGCCAACCCACTTACAAACTTGCCAGATACATATAGATTATAAGAGATTGAATAGAATGACTTATGATATGACCAAGTCCATATTTGTTCTCTCTCTGTGTGTACTGGCATGTAACTGTAATGTGACCCTACCAGCAAGTAGAGTTCTGCTACTCAAAGTATGGTCCTTGGTGGTCCACAAAGTGGCAGCTTTACCTTGGATCTTCCTGGAAGTGCAGACGATTGGGTGTCATTATGCATCAGATGCTAAGTCATGATCTCCAGTTTAGTAAGGACCTTGTATTTGCCTGTTTTCTGTTGCTATATTGAAATACCAGAGGCTGGGCAATTTCATGAAGAGCTTTATTTAGATTACTGTGTTGGAGGCTGAAAGTGTAAACAGCATTGCCCAGGTTTTGGCAATGACTTCCTCTCATGTGTCACTTCATAGCAGGTGGTACCTCAAAGGCCAGAGTGCACACAAGAAGGAGAGATCTCATGGCAAGACAGGGAACTAGAATATAGGAAGGGGTCAGTCTTGTGACCCTCAACCAAGCCCTTAAAGGTTCCACTTACTCTCAACATAGCCACTCTGGAGAACAAGTTTCCAATGTAAGAAACATTTGGGTCCACACTCAAGACACCCAACCCATGGCAGTCCCCAGTTTACTTTTTTTAAATTTTTTTTTAAGAGAGAAGGACAGAAAGAGAGAGAGAGAGAGAGAGAGAGAGAAAATCAATTTTTATTGAGTTTTTCACATGACTTTCATTGTTCTGACACTTAGTTGTGGGTGCTGGGGTTTGAACCCGTGTACTTGCACATGCCAGGCATGCGCCGTAACTGCCAAGCCACCACTCCAACCCCCCCACCCCGGGTTACTTTTATGCACAATACCACTTTTGCAGTACTGAGGATTGAAGCAGGGGCACACTACCACTGAGCTACATCCCTCCTCTTTGTATTTGTTTATTTTTTATTTTAAGACAATCTTTTTCTAAGTTGCCCAGGCAAATCTCAAACTTGTGATCTTCCCGCCTCAGCTTCCTGAATCATTGGAATTTCAGGCATGTGCCCCCACTCCTGGGTCTCAGAATATGAACTGAGAAGCCCTGGACTGTATCTTCTAAAATAATGTAGAAAAATTTTGTTATAGTCAGAAAAGAGAATGTGATGTTGATCTATTACTCTGTTTTGGTTGTTATTAGAAAATACCATGGACTGGGTAGCATACAAACAACAGAGATTTATATTCCTTGAAACTGGGAAATGTAATATCAAGGTGCTGGCAGATCTGATGTCTGCAGAGGGCTGATTTCCACATAGACTGTCAGTCTCACCCTAACCTCACATGGCAGGTGGGACAAAGGTCATTCTTGGGCCCCTTTGAATAACACACTAGTTCATTCATGAAAGCTCTGACCCCATGACCTAATTGCCTTTCAAAAGCCCCTCTTCATCATACTAGCACCTTAGAGATAAAGATTAAAACTTATGAATTTGGAGAGTATACCAGCATTCAGACCATACATAGCTAATGGTCCTACTCAGGCCATTTCTAGCATACAGTGTTTATCCAAGAGCAGCAACTTAGCAGTATTGTTGGAAACTCATGTTATTTATGAATAAAGCAATCAACATAATGAAATAACTTGAAATTGCATACGGTGATTCTCAGCCCTGCCTGCACATTTACAATTGGCTTGGGAGCTTTAAAAAATACCAATGCCTAGGTCCCACCTCCAGAGATTCTGATTTAATTTTTCTGGTGAGTTTCCTGGGCATCGTAATTTTTAAAAGTTCCCAAATGATTTTCATATGCAGCCAGGGTTGAGAACCACTGATAAAATATGAGAGGTGGTTGGAGGAATTTAGGTTAATTAACTGAGGAAGAGAAATCTTATGTGGATGATCACAGGTATGCCTTCAGACACCTATAGGGAAATTGCAAAGATTTATTTTACGTAGCTCCAGGAAGCGGGATTGGACTGGGGAGAGATACTTAATGACTACAGACTAACCTAAAAAGAATTTTGATAATTTGAGCTTTAGGATACAAAAATGGCACTTTTGAGGGCACATGGTGAGTTCAGGTAGGGGACTGCATGACCAAAAGGCTCTCAGGCATAGTTCAGGAAACCTGTTCCTTTAGAATTAGATATTGGGTCAGTGACATGTGACACTGTCACCCTACATCATAATAGAATAACAATAAATGGAATCAAAGAGCATTTCCTGTGTTGGAAATTTTTTATGAATTGCAGGTTAAGCATACCTTATCCAAAATGCTAGGGACTAGAAAAATTTTGAATTTCAAATTTTTTGGCTTTTAAAATTTTTGAATATACGTAATGAGATATCTTTAGGATGTGACTAAAATCTAAAAATAAATTATTTTAATGTTTTATATGCACCATATAGATATGTCCTTAAGGTAATTTTATTCACACCTGCAACCCATCACCTGAAGTCAGGTGTGGAATTTTACACAGGACATTTATTGTGGCAATTTGACACTCAGATAGTTTTTCATTTTGGAGCCTTTCAGATTTGGAATCTTTGAATTAGGTACACTGAACGTGTACTAAGTTTAATTCTAACCATAATTTTGTGAGGGCAGGTCAATTGAAACAGGTTGAGAGATTTGAAATTAATTGCTCAAGGTTACGTTTAGTGAGTAGCAAGAATAAGGTATGAACCAAGGTTGGTCAGACCCCAGATCCCTTAATCTTTGCCTCTTCCACATTCTACCATTTACATCTCAAAGAATGCTTCCAGCTCTGGGATTCCATGACTCTAAACACCCCATGCAGGAATCACTGTGCTGTTACCGGAGGTCCAGTTCAATGGCCAGCCAGTTGCCTGTTTTAAACAGACTCCCATAAATATCAAAGAATATTCTTGAAAATCACTTGTTCAAAGCTTGGAAAAGAGAATGTTGCTGAAAGAATAAGCCTGAGTTAAAGAATTTAGAATCTTAATTAAAATAAATAAATAAGAGAACAAGTAATAAAACCAGGTAATTTGTAATACCAACACATTCTGCCACAATTCCTTTCTCCCCCCATGCTGTGATTGAAAGCATATTTGCTTTACCCCCTATTTTTTTAATTGTAATCTATGTTAGTATTGCAGAACTAATTATGAGTCACCCAAGTGTAACCGAAGAGTGCTGAGGGCTCCTAAAATAGGACAAAGGAAATTCATCAGGAAATAATGTTGAACTTATGGTTTCTAAAGGTCATTTGAAATGCTAAACCAGAGAACACTCTGGCCTGAACTGCTACCCAGTCCTATCAATTGTCAGTTCCAGAATTCTGAACATGTGGTCCTCATCAAGGGCCCTTTCCCCCAGGTAGAAAGTCAGCTAATTTCTCTAGCATAAGTCAAAGCTTCGCATGCCATCTTTTACCAAGGATGCAGTAGCCTTTACCTCCATTTAGAGAAAGCATGTTCAGAATGTGTCTTGGGTGGCTGGGAGAGTGGGGGCCTATAATTTTAACTCAAATAGACATACCTTAAATTTGAACCCAGGTCCTCACTCTATTTTCTCTGAGAAAAGATAATGTGGACTGACTTTGGCAGCCTTTTACCTGAGAACTTCGGGATAAAGGCAAATCATAGGAAAACATTTCAATGTCTATGCCAACAGCTCCAGGTATTCTTCTTTAGAGACATAGCATATATAGAAAATTGTAACCATAGGGCATTTGACTGGTGCATAAGGGGGTCAGAGGGTAATTATTTCAGCATGACTTTTGTAAGTGACAATTTTTCACAACAGTCCAACAACAGGATGCAGAGGCAAGGAAAGCAACCACCGTTTTTTGTAAAGAACAATAAATATTTTAGACTTCGTGGGCTCTGTAGTGTCTGCCACAGGTTCTCAGCTCTGTTGTAGTATAGTGCAAGCACAGATAGTGTATAAACTAACGGACATGGTATCTTCCAGGAAACATTTATGGGTAATGAATTTTAAATTTCTTATATTTTTTATATGGTGAAAGTATTCTTTTAATTTATTATTTCCAACTGTTTAAGATTTAGAAATCCTTCTCAGCTCACAAGCCCAACAGACTGACTGGGCTTTTCCTTTAGGTGATAGTTTGCTTATAAATACCCTATTCTCCTAAATATTCTTTATTTCCAGAATAGACATAGGTTTCTGAGTCTAAACCTTTAGATGGGTTAGTGGAATGACTGATTTATGTCAAGCTGCTACTTGTATTTCCTTCCAAATGATTTTGAGATAAGAATTGGTGGTAAAATTCTCAACGGTCTGGAGGAGGATCTGGGTTTGGCTCATAGCTGAACCAGGGCGATGATGTTAGTTAATGGTTTTTAGATTCTGAGGACCTGATATTGAGGAAGTCCTACCCACTGCACATTGAAGAATTATTTTGTGTTTCTGACTCTTAGATTCCGCATTGACAAAATAAGAATGATCATAATAAAAAAGCAGGAGTGAAAATTCTCCAGCAAAGGATCTTGGTTATTCTGGAGTGTGCCACAAAGCAAAAGCTATTACTTTTAAATATGGAAATGATAATAGCTTGGACTTGCAATGATGGATTAATTATTATAGTTCCTCCTATGGTGGGCATTTTTCTAAGTGTGGCAGTGGATTATCCATTTAATCCTCTCAACAGCTGTATGAAAGTGAGTATGTTTGTTGCCCCTATTTTATAGATTGGAATACTAGCACCCAGAGAGGTTAGGTGATTTGCCCTTTTTCTCATAGCTAGTTAGTGGCAGAGGGAGGATTTGAACCCTGTGTTCTTCTTCCCTAGTCCACTCTCTTCTCTACAGCTTATAGTTTTGTACCTTAGTCTAGTTATGCGCCACACACTGTACTAACCATTTCATATGAAGGCTCACAGATACCTGAAGTTATGGGTGTGGCAGATGAGCAGGTGTGTGTGGGCTCTGGATTTGAGCTTCATGAGCTCAGTTTTCTTGTTCCCTATTCTGTAACCTTGAGGAAGTTACTTAAGATCTCTAAATCTGCTTTATTTTTACAATTAGGGAATGATCACATTAGTAGATAAGTTATAGAACTTCAGGAAAATCAAATGAACTAATACCCACAACATTGTTATAGTCCCAGTTTACATTTTGATATCTGTTCACTCACTTGCTCACTTGTTCATTCATTTCTATATCTCTCCCTCATCCATTTTTATAGATTTTTTAGTGTGCTGTTAATAATGGAGTTAATCAAAAGGTCCAGTAAAACAATGATGTATTTTTCCCCAACGTGTAAAATATGAAATATTGACAGGTGGGCTAATCTGGTGCCAGTCAATTAAGAATACACTAATGTGGAGACTTGTATGTGAATAGTTAGTTTGATGTTGTGATACATGCCTGCAAATCCAATAACAGCATGCCTCATATCTAAACAGATTGCTGATTTTGACCTTGACAGACAGAGTTTGAGTGATGTTACCCTTGCAGTCAAACACTGAATTTACTAGAAGTTTTCAATTACAGGCTTATACTCGATGGTGATATTTGAAAAAGAAAATGCAATAAGATCTCTAGTATCATGTGTTTTGACAGGGTGTCTATGAAAAGACAAGTCATAATATATAAGAAAGTTTTAGCATATTTCTCAACACCTTTCCGCATATTATTTTTAAAGATCCTTAGAGTTAGCTACCTCTTAGAAAAACATTTGTAATAAAATATTTGGAAGACAGATCTTGGTAAGTAATTAGAAAAAACCTTAGCTGTGAGACATAGCAAACACTGTAATAATATTTTGCAATTTTCATTGGAATCATAGAATAGGAAGGTCACATACAAGGAGATGCTGTATATCTCTCAGTTTACAAAGAAACAAGGCAAAATAATATATCTAAGGTCAAACAGGCGGAGAAAAAGCTAGAGTAGAGTGGAAGAATTTTTTCCTAATCCCAGCTGTTTTGTGCTACTACGTGCTATTTGCATTTAATGATCCCACTTTCTTGCAACGCCCCAGTATTTCAAATAAAAGATCAAACAAAATGTATACGTCATTAAAATATTATAGTGTCCCTGATATAAATAGATCCATGACATTTATCTTTTTATTGCATTTTTAAAAAGCCTTTGTAAGCTATTAGCAGATGCCAGCTGTTTTTAAGAGCTCCATTTTCTCAAAGGAATTCAATTCTATCTTTTACTTATGTGATTTGCTAATTGATGTGAACGATTGGCTATTTCACTATTATAGCTGGCTTCATAAAAATGGTGCATGTAAAGAATATTAATCAAATATTGATTCCATATCTATGTCCAGGACTAAGTAGTGATTTTGTATCTCAATTTTTTATTTTAATTCTGTTGATGGGAAATAAAGTTTTAAAAATCTGAATAGCAGTTTGACTCTCTGACCTGTTTGAGACCAACTTTCATCAATTCCAGATCTCCTTTCCCATAGCAGTGCTAATGCCCGCCTGGATGAGCGAGTCATAAGGGCAGGATCTGAAACAGAACAGAAAGTATTTTGCCAAGACAATGGATAGCGAGAGAGAAGAGGATGTTAGATAGAAAATTGCAGACATTTACAGTTATTCCTCAAGGGAGTGGTGGAAGTTATTGTCAAGGAGAGACAGCCGACTTTGGATAAGATACAAATATTGATCCTTTAACTGAAACAGTGACTGAACCTGTAGTCTTGTTCGTTACAACAGTCACTCTGAGCGTTGAGAATTTCGATGCTGTCCCGTGGGTTGTAATTTCTGATTCTGAAGCTGCAAGTGGAAGCATTATCAGGAAATATATAAGTGGGCAGATTAAAGGGAATTAAATTGAGAGGCTCAAGTCACAACTGGTAGAATGCACAGGGAATCTTGGGCAATGTTTCTCCGATTTTTGTTTCTTTTTGTAAACATAGTTTTTGGTCTCTAGATTTTTAAAAGATAGTTTGATTTGCTCATCCCTGTGTCTCTTCATGCACAACATGCATTGAAGTAGGGCTATTGCCATATTCTTGATTAATATGGTGGATCATGCTTTGAGCTAGAATAAATACTTCAAGGCTCTGTCTTGTTTACTTACTATACAAGTAACAGTGCAGCCGGTGTCTGGTGGAGTGGATGTACCCATGGGTACATGGCTTGTCACTCGGTGAGAAAAGACAAAGACATATTTCTGATTGCCACATACCTACTCCACTTGCATATTACTTATTAAACAGTTGTTGTGTGCACATCTATGAGTTGAAAATTGTGGTTGGTACAAGGGTGAACATAATGAGAAATAAAGCAATAAATATAATCTAGGAACCCTGATACTGCTAAACATGATGAAGACAAACACACTATTGTGATCACATGTACAGGGAATTCTATGCAGGAAAAAGTTCAGATTTCTGAAAAGGGTGCCTATTACTCCAGCCAGCAGCTCATAGGAGTTCATTCATTCCATTCCCCTTCTCTTCTTAGGGAAGACACCTTGATTTTCCACATCCTCCTTATTTTGCCTGTGCTGACTAATTCCCCTCTTGAACTGCCAAATTAATAATTGTCTCTTTCTTGGTAAAACTGTTCTCACATAAAACTCACACTACCTAATTGGTGTTTTTCCTCACTCTGCTCCCAAAACCTTATGTATTTTTTGAATTGGTGCTTGCCTCAGTTTCCCTTTCCACTCCAGCAACCTCAAGTACTTCAGAGATCTGCATGGCTACCTATCAAAATTTTGAGCTTTATTGAATGACCTTCATTTCCGTTCTCTGCCAATCAGACCAAGGCAAGATGCGAGATGGTGTAATGGGGTGGAGGTGCGTCATCTCCAGAATCTGAAGTCAGTGACACACGTTTCGCATTTAGCTCACAGTCTTTCAGTGCCCTCAGCACCTCAACAATACAACTTCTGTCCTTTAAATTTGCCACAACCTCTAGTTCTTACGCTCCTCCTACTTCTAATTTCTTCCCTATCCCTTCCAGAACTCATGATGCACCACCTCAGCTACGGAATGGCCTGGAAACTCACATCTCTTCCTCCTCTAACCATGGCCTATGTGGATCCCTAAAAATTAACCAGGATTGCTCCTTTGAGGGCAACTTAAGTACACACATTTAAGTCCTTATCTAACTTAGAGTCACTGCATTATTTAACACCGATCATATTTCCTGTCCTCCAGATTTCCTCTTCCACCGATTTTTCTCGTATCTCTTTTTATTGGATTTTTTTCTTAGCCTTTCTGCTAGGATCCTATTTTCCTTGATATCTTTTCTGTTTTACTTCCACATACTGTCCTGGTTGATCGTGCCAGAGGGCACAACTTCATCTGTAAATTGTTACGCACAAATACACTTTCCAGTCTCAAATTTTCCCAAGATCATCCCATTCAATTGCCATGATATCCTCTATAGATACATCAGCCATATCTTGCCTGGAAGAAAATCCATCCTCTACTTCCATCTGCAAACATGTCTTTTTCTTATATTCCCTATTAGCAAGTCACTTAATCAACCTAGAAAGATTGTCACTCCACCTAGAAAGGTGAAGCTACTCCATATTCCTCCTGTTCCTACACTATGCACATTTCCAGGCTTTCCAGAAGCCACATGGATTCTGCTTCCATGTCTCCTGAATTGGCCACTCAGTTCCTCAGTTCAATTCTCATCACGTCCTGCTTGAAATCAGGATATCTTCTTCTGTTATCTCCTAACTTGAGCCACTACTTCTGTCTTCTGTGCTGATTTAGATGAAACCAATGGTACTTATTATAAAATGTACTTAACTCATATCTGTCCATCTTTTCCTTGAATCCCACAATGATATAATAGTACACAGGATAAATGAGGTGGTTTTATCCTCAAAGGCCATCTTTTTCAGATTTCCTTTCTGATATATGTCACTTCTTGTGATGCCTTCTTCCCCCCAAAACTATAGACTCTTAGTCATGGAAAAAAGAGATAATCCTAAAAGTGCCACGTCATCTCCAGTACTGTACTTAATTGGCTCTGGAATCATATTCCCTCATCTGAAATCTGGCATGTTACTCTGGAAATTTTGTTCCTGTTTCACCCTTTCTACAGAGATAACAGCAAATACCTCACAGTAGGCTGTGAGGATGAAACTGAGTGTTCTCCTTCAAGCATGTTGTACCAAGCCTGCCTTGAAATAGCTCATTTAAAACAAAAACAAGCAATACACAGCTTCATGTCTGGATCCAAGATGTTCTTTCATTCTGTGATGTCATAACTAAAATCTGGAAAACACAGTACAGATACACTTTTCTCTAGAAAGTCTTCCATAGCCCTTGCTCTTTTTCCTCTTGATCCCAAACGTATACACTCTGAACTATCCCCTCCACAATCTACCCCCACCCACACACACACACACACACACCTCTCTCTTTCTCTCAGGTACCGGTTGTTGGTACACCTGTCGCTCTGTGTTATAACTACTGGCTTGAACTTCAATACTCCCAAGCAGACAGTAGCCCTAAAGTAGCTATCTGTGTCCCACTGTCTAGTACTTTACCAAGCATGTCATAAATGCTTCAAAAATGATAATGAGTATAAAAATGAATACTTATTTCAGATCATCTGAGTGGGTTACATTTGGATGAAACATATACATAATTTTTATTTTTATCTCTATGATGTCTCTTGTGTGACCCTAAATTTTCACACATTTTTTTTAAAAAACTGAACTTAAATGTAATATATGTCTGAGTTCACTCTCTCCACATTGAATATTTTAGTTTGAATAAAACTTTGGGAAATAATATTCAGTTGGGAAATAATATTCAGTTCGTAATAACAACGTTATTAAAAACATGAGAGGATAACAAGGTGTCTGTCTGAATGCAGAACTGCACTGTGACCTGTTTGTTCCTTGATGATTCACTCAGGGCATTTCTGTCTTGAATGATGAAAAATGTTTTCTAATTCCTTGTCTTCGATGATGACATTTTGAGGGAGAAAGTGCAAGAACCCAAGTAGCTGAGAAGGGAATGAGTCAGGGGAAGAGAAACTCTTGTAATATTTTTATTTTCCTGCCTTTACACCACCCTTCCCCTAGCAATTTTCATAAATTATCTATACAAGTGCAGATGCCAACTAAAAAGGGAGGCTTGGTTTAAATGTGTTCTTGTCATTCTATTTTCTTTTGTTTAATTGAGAAGGAAGATGGGAAAACAGGATAGGTACTTTATTCTTTCGTATCATATATCCAGCAGCTGGTGAATAGCAGTGGCTGACAAAATGTTCATTTAATTGAAGCCATGCAGTGGATATTGATGATCTTTCTACATTTAATGGTGAAATAAATCTGCTGCTAGAGAAAAAAAAAATATAAATAGCTATTTGGCTGATATATGCCCACACTCTCCTCTTCAGGCAAATGAAAAAATAATAATCACTTTCCCAGATGTAATATGTTAATGCTTAATTGCACTCTATACAACATCTCTAGTTCAAGAAAAATAACAGTATAACATCTTCCTTGGCTTTTAACTGTTAGCTACAATGAAAACATACTGGGATGAAAACATTTAATTCACAGAGCTACCTGTTGGTGACAGCAAAGTTACATAAATCTCAGCGTGGAAGCATATGTCCAAACAATGCTATTCAGGCTTTCAAAATATTTGCAAAATAATGGACAATATATGAGATATTTATTAAATGGGGCCATTATAAATACATTTAAAACACTCTGGTTACTCGTGTTTGTACACTCTTTTGGACCTTTTGAGGCTTCAAACTTATAATGGTTTGGATAAATAAAAACTAGATGTGCCCATAAAATTTCCTTTTTCTCTCAATAGAGGGAAAGCATTAGTAGTGCAGAGGTAATGCCACTTATCACAGAAAAGGACTTTCTAATGACAATAAAATAAGCAGAGCTGAGTGTTAATTGTACTAACTCCATTATCATGTCTTTTAAAAACCCAAGCATTCTCAAAATTACTTAAAATCTGCCTATTTGAAAATACTGCCTGAAATTAAACAAATTCAAATTTTTTTTTTCTTTTTGCTGCTTCTTTCTCATTCAGTGAGATCAGTTAGTTGGGATAATTCCTGCTATACATTCTGTACCAAAACCAGGCCTTAGGCCCTCCATGAGAAGGTTCAGTACAGTTTATAGATATGGTTTGGCATGATTGGCTTTAGAAATTATGGGAGCTAAAGCCCTCTGTTCTGCCCCCCATCCATTGTGTTACAACCCTGTACTGGCTTCTTCCCATTGTTGTCTCTCTCTCTTTGGACTGTGGGCAGTCACTTCTTCACACTATTCCTTTTGATCTGTTCTCTCTCATGGACCCCTGAAAGTTCTTGTCTTCATGACCAGGCCCTCTTCCCTTTCACTCCAGCCTATGTCCTATGCAATTTTCTATGGACTGAGGCAGTATAAATTGTGTGTGAAATTATAGTGAAAGAATCTCAGAGAGATTTTAACTTATTATAACTCTGATTGTCAAAGGTTTCCATTATCTCTGTGTTGGGACAGATACTGAAGCCATGCCTGGCCTCAAAGAGAATTGGTACACAAAATATCATTTTGTGCTCTGAAAACATAGTGTAGGGTGTGTTTTATTGTTCTTATCTTAAGATTGCTCTAAGGATATGGTCCTCAGACATTAGTTTACATCAGAAACACCTTGGAAAGCTTGTGAAAATATATATGGCTGGCCCCACCCCACAGGTAGGTCACAATTCAGTATTTGTGGGTATCATCCAGGTCCTAGAATTTTCTACAAGTGTGCAAACCAGGCTGATCCTGCTGATCCTGGAGCCACTCTTTAAAAATCACTGACTCAGTACTGTGTTTATTTTCTTCTTCCTGTTATTATTTTTCTGTGCTCCATTTGTGTGCACACACACACATGCACATATACTATTTCTTAAACAGTCGAGTTTCAGAATAACTTCCTGATTTCAAGAAGTACATAACTAGGTTCTACTCCAGAAGGTACGATTTTATAGATTGTGTTGAGCATTTACACAGGCATCTGTACTTTAAAAATCTTCACAGGCAAATCTCTACTCCATTGGTTGAGGCCTAGTTCCTGGAAAGCAGATGTTTGGTTAACTCTGAGATGCAAAATGGCCACCAAGTATGAGAGGGTTTTATGAGCATGATTTGATAATGTTACTAAAAGACAAAACTTACATAAGAACTATAATTTAAATATCAGTATATAATCACGGAAAATGCCTTAAAGAGCACCAAGGAAGAGAATTTAACATAAGTTTAGTGAATAGATAGTCATGGGGTGCTTCCTAAAAAAAAGGAGTAGTCAGCTGAAGAGAGAGCAGAGATTACATGGAGAAAGAACTATGCTACTGTGAGAAAAACATGCTGCTGTCCATAGAAATTGAAAGTGTAACTAGATCATATTGTTCTGGGTGAAAAGGAAACCATGTTGGGGAGATTTAGAGATCTAAGACCTAAAATATGAGTTGAGGTCAAATCCTGCTGGTCATATAGATCATGTTAAGGAGCCTAGCAGTTACCTTAGATCAGTGGGAGGCCATCAATGGATTATGGCTGAGGAATATCATGGGGGAAATTTCACTTGCTTTGAAGGTGAGCTCAATTAAATAATGTTTAGTTCTGACTAACAGAAGCAAACAAGTAGGAAGACCCTATTGACAATTCAGAAAGACATAAAGGCTTGTTTATAGATTTATAGAAAACATTATAAAATTCTCTAAAGTACTGTATGGTAATTATAAAAAGGTCACACTTTTATGATGAGAGGTTTGAAGTAACAAGGTTGGTAATAGCTACTTTGGAGAATGATGAGAGCTGGTAAGGGAAACAGCAGGATGCGAAGACAGCAGGTGTGGGAGCAGCATTGAAGGTTCAGTTGGAGTTGAAGGCCAGGTCCTATAGTTTGGATCTTGAATGTCCCCCAAAGGTCCACACGTAAAAGCTTGGTCTCCAGGGTGTCGCTGTTGGGAAGTGGTAGACACTTAGGAGGTGCGAACTCACAGGTTGTCCTCAGGTCAGGACAGGGGTGCCTTTGAAGAGATTGGAATCCCAACCACTTCCTCTCTCTTTTTCCTTCTTGCATCCTGGATCATGAGATGTACAGTTCATTTCACCATACGCTCCCACACCATGATGTGTGGGCTGCTTAGACTTGGAATGGAAACTCTAGAACTATGAGCCAAATGATATTATTTTTCTTTACAAGTTATTTATTTTAGGTTCTTTTTTAAAGTAATAGAAACTGATTAATATATCATACATTTATAACAATTCCAACAATTTCTAGTTTTCTCCATTGATCTGGGCCATATTCTCTGGGCATTCTGACAAATAGACATAAGCAATGGGAACATGTTTGTACAAGTTAGTTGAGAGTACTTTAGGGAAGAGTCTAAGTGCTTGATGTCAGTTCTAAGCTGGATGTGGATTAAGAAAACTGTTGGATGGGGCTTACAGAGGAGAAGTAAAGGGGTCAAAGGCATAGAACTTTCGGGTCAGAAGTACTGCATGAATAACTGTGATAGTTGGGGACAGCATAAAAGATAGGAAAATACAGAGACAGGCCTTCTGAATTTGACAATTTACATTCCTATGATAGGGGAAAGAATAAAGTGAATCCATATCTGTCAACAACTGTAAACCCTGTGAGGGAAGCGATGGCTTATAATAGTCAATATTCAGTATGCATCTTGAGCCATTTATTTTGTTTGTCTCAGTGAAAGTACTTAACAAGTTCAGCTAGTTTTTTCCTATGTCAGAACCCTGAGTTACTCAGCATATAGAGAAGACAAAAACAGATGATCTATTCTTTGCTCTTTAGAGGATAATAATGGAATTTTTAAGTGGTTATCCAAGGGAGGTTGACTACCCTGATGATTCTGTCTGCTTCAGTAACTTCTATATAAGATATAGCACAATGCTATGTATACACAAAAGAGTCAGTGTGATAAGAAATATTTGTACATTGCATAATACTTTCTTAAGTATTTTCTCATATTTGTGAGGCTTGAGGTTCACAGAGAACTCTGCACTGGTATGTAAAATATCATTGCTATTAGACAGATAAGGAAAATGAAATCCACACTATTCAAGGGTTTTATCCAAATTCTCAGGAGAAGATAATGGCTTAGAAAGGCACACAAAGCAGACCTCTCAGCTTATAGTTCAATGTTCTACCCGCAAAAATGCCTTTCAGCATTGTAAAGTAAGCATTTGCTTTTGCTAATTCCAAAGGAAATTTTTGTTTCATCATTCATGTTTCTGCTTAGAGCTAATTGAAAACTAATTTAAAACTAACATACTCTCCTTAAGCAGACTTTACAAGATGCTTTTGGGGAAAACTGTGATTAAATGTAATTGTCTGGGTTACTTCCTCTCTAGCAATAACGACAAATTCATCAATATAATAATTCAATGGTCAGAAGCACTGTGTGAAACTAAGTTAAAGGCAATCAATCACTTGCTTCATTTCAAAAAAGGAAAGGGATTCTGAACTCATATAATATGCAGGTAAAAAGGTATAAAAACAAACAGAAAAGCCTGTGACAATATTCCAGATACAGCTGGATTGAGTCACTTGCTCTTGAGTTACTAGCAAATGTAACTAGCATCTCTCATGCAGTTACGATGAACCCCGTTTCACTCTCCGGTGATAAAAGAAGATCCTACACCATAGATGCCACACAATAGAATCTCAATTCCTGAATTGGGAAGAGTTGAAATAAACATTTACTCTGAGTTTGGACTGCAAGATACGTGACAGCTGTGACAGTGTTCATAGGCACACTGCAGAGCAAATGTCCCTCATTTGCCAAGTCAACTCGTCTCTGATGATAACACAAACTGGGGTACATAGTGAGACAGTTCAGATTTATAGTAACCACCTAGAGATGCAAGGAAACAGGGACTGTATGAAGTGTTTAAATATACATCAAAAATTTCATATTTCTTAAAAATGTATAAATATATTTCTATGATTCTTCCCCATTCTCCAAATTGTGCTAGGTCCATAATCTTTACACAGCATTATGAAACTAGTGTTTTTGTTCTAATTCATCAGTTAGAGGGTTACAGTGAACATTACCAGACTAAAACAATAACCAACACAGTGTTTGGGGCCACTGATTCAGAGCTACCTTTCTTGTCTATGGTGAGACAGGCAGCAAGTGGAATAATTAACCATAATATAATTCCATATTCATTCAACAATAAAAATATCTACTGTGCCTGTCCCATATCTTAGACACCAGTATATAGCAGTAACCAAAACAAATACCCTGTGATTGATAAAAGTGAATACAGTCTGGTCCCTAGACATTTTAAGATGACCCGAATGGTAAATCTTGGGAAACAAATAGAAAGTATCTCACAACTTTCACATTTAACTCTTAGGAATCACATTTTGTCTCAAAAGATCTGAATTTGTTCATTTTTTTCTCTAGGATTTCAGTAGTGATCTATAAGATAATTCAAAAACCAGAGAGCACAAGCTGAGATAGTAATCCTATTATCAGATGGTTTACATAAATTCAACGTTTTATAGTTGCACAGAGAATATGCTTCCACCGAATAGGAAAATCCACACAAAACTCCGTCTATGTTAATGACATGCCATAAAATTTAATAGTCCTTGTACTTGTGTACATGCTTTTCTCTGCTTGATCAACTTCTCTATCAATACCCTGCTCAGAAATTGCCTCTAAGAAGTGTTTTCTGATATCTTAGGTATTTTAGTTACTTCCTGCTGTGTCCAGACCTTAAATTGTGTAGGGACAATTTTCAGAGTATTTCCTAGAATAGTCTCAGTCCCATAGCTTCCAGCTATTTTATCACTATACCTTCCCAATATTTTATATAAATTCTATTATATGCAAATAAAATGTGTAATTACAAATGAACAAGACATAATGAATTCTATTACTATATATTAAGTACTGTATAAATGGATTCATATAGCATCCATTTTTTGTGGCAATCTCCTTCCCTTAATAATGTGCATAAATATTCATTCATACTGATGCACCAGGAGTTTGTTTCCTTTCATTGCTGGGTGGTTTACAATCACCTGGATATTTAACAGCATGTGAATCCATTCATTACTTAATAGGCATTTGTGTTACTTTTAGTTTGGGGCCATGACAAATGGAATTGCTATGAATATCCACATATAGATCTTTGACATATATTATCTTATGTTAAGTATAGGATTAGCTTTGTAGGAAACTTCTTACAAAGTGGCTTACCATTTTGCAACACTACCAGCGCCATATGAGTTCCAGTTGCTTTCCCTGCTCTCTGACACTTGGTAATGTCAGTAGTACTAATTTTAGCCATTATAGTCACCACTTCCTTTAACTCCCAATCTTGAAAATCTTTTCATTTGCTTATGTGTCTTCTGTCTTTTTTGGAGGGAAATAAGACTTTTTTTTTCTAATTTTTAAATCAGTTTATCATCTTACAATTATAATTTAAGAATGTTTTATATGTTCAGGATAGAAATTCATTATTAGAGATACACATTCTGCAAATATTTTCTTTCAGCATTGGGATCATCTATGGTCTATCTATGATCCACTCTGAGTTAATTTTTATTATGATATAAAGTAAAAATTTGAGATTATCTTTGGGTTTTTTTTGCCATATAGATGTTCAATTGTTCCAGCACCATCCGTTAAAGAGATAAACCTTTCTTTGATTCAATTAACTTAGAATATTTGTTGAAAATCTATGTACCTATCTGTGATCCGTTCAGGACTCTCTCTCTTTTGTTACACTGATGTATATATCTATCCTTATGCCATGAGTACACTGTCCTGATTATCATAACTTTACAGTCAGGCTTGAAGGCAGGTAGTATGTATCCTCCAACTTTCTGAGTGGATTTTCTGAATATCAAGAAAATTGCCTTGGTTTTTCTAGATGGTTTACATTTCCATTTAGTTTTTTTTCTTTCTTTTTTTTTTTTAAAGAGAGAGGGGCAGTGAGTAAGAGAGAAACAATTTTTATTTAGTTTTTCATGTGGCTTTCATTGCTCCAAGATCTTGTTGTGTACGTG
>PVKS010008879.1:0-66371 GCA_004027875.1 Aplodontia rufa
GTTTTTTTTTTTTTGCTTTTTTGTAGTGCTTTGTTTCACATGCTAAACATCCTCAGCACAATAGTCTTTTTTTATTCTATGGATGCTTTCTGATTTATTTAATCCACTTAATTGGGTTCTTTTTTTTTTTTTTAAAGAAAGAGGGACAGTGAGAGAGAGAGAGAAAGAGAGAAACAACTTTATTTAGTTTTTCACATGGCCTTAGTTGCTCCAACACTCAGTTGTGTACGTGGTGCTGGGGTTTAGAACCCGGGTCCTCATGCTTGCAAGGCAAGCGCCGAAACCGCTGAACCACCGCTCCAGCCCTTAATTGGGTTCTTTAAAGCTTTTTTTCCCATTAGGAACAGTGTCAACATACTTTTGCATACACATCTTTGATCACATGTATAATTATTTTCTTTTTCTTTTTTTTTTTTTTTTTTTTGAGAGAGGGACAGAGAGAAACAGTCAATTTTAGTTAGTTTTTCATGTGGCTTTCGGGCTTTCGTTGCTCCGACACTTTGTTGTATACATGGTGCTGGGGTTTGAACTCGGGTCCTTGCATATGCCAGGCAAGCGCCATAACTGCTAAGCCACCATTCCAGCCCCTATAATTATTTAATCCCACAAATAGACAATTTATGTATCAGAGGGTCTGCATAGTTTAAATCCTGATCATACACACTTGTAAATTATTTATAGTTTATAATGGTTAGAATGTTCATTTCCTCACATATTTGCTAATATGGGCATCAGTAGTCAAAGTGAGGTTTACTTTCTTTTGGTGATTTGATGTGTTATTTCTGTTTTTTTCAGTGAATCATGCAGGCCAGGCTTCTCACACTAGAACAAGAAGTTCTAGGTTTCAGAGGCTAGGACTAAAATTGAATGAGAGCTGGCTTTGTAGTTAGAAATATAAGGATTCCACCAAGTGGTTCCATTTCTGTTAGTGTGATTTTTCTGATCCATTGAACGGATAGAATATCACACTGAAGAATAGTCCTGAGGATTCAGGTAATATGTATAACCCACCCATCACTTGGAAGTTCTTTTTAATTTTTTTAATTACTAAGGAGAAACCCTGTTTTACTTTACCACTGGCTATATCCTTAGCCTTTTTTATTTTTTATTTTGAGATAGGGTCTAACTAAGTTGCCCAAAGTGGCCTCAAACTTGTGATCCTCCTGCCTCAGCCTCCCAAGAGGTTGGGATTACAGGTGTGTGCCACCACCCTTTGTGGAAGTTCTTGATAAATAGATATGTATTATTGTCTGGCTAACAATAGCTATCCACACCTCTTCAGCCAATGTTGTGAGGAAGAGAATGTTAAATGAAGTCATGCAGGAAAACAATGTAGATGAGAATCTCATTGAAAATAGTGACTGGGGCTGGAGCAGTGGCTCGGCATTTGAGAGTACACAGGTTCAAACCCCAGCCCCCACGTACACAACTAAGCATCGGAGCAACGAAAGCCATGTGAAAAATGCAATAAAAATTGATTCTCTCTCTCTCTCTCGCTCTCACTGTCCTTTTCTCTTTAAAAAAAAAAAATTTAAAAAAATTAGTGATAAACCCAGAACATTTTGGAAGTTCTTGTCCTGGCTGCTGGCAGGCAGGGCTGCTAGTGCATCAGTTTTGCAGTGTTTATGGCTACCAGGCTTATGAATTTCTCTTTTTATATCTGGTGAATCCAAGCAGGCTTGTGAGAATTTGAAGGAAATTCTACTTTAGATCATGTGGCCCCTTACCAGCTCTGGAATTTTAGAAGGAATAGATTTGTCTATACTACCTGAAATCTCCTTTTAAGTGTATGATGGAGAGATCAGAAGAGGGAAAAGGTCATACTAACTCAAGTCATGTGGGGAGTTCTAGGGTGTATCTCAGCTCACGACTTTGTTTTCTTCCCCCTAGTCTGGCCTCTCTGGACTCTGCTTCTTCTGGCAAACAAACCCAAGGAGGACTGATCAGTTCTTGAATTTCTAAGCCATGGCTCGGGTAAGCTACTGCTTATTTCTTTTTCTGGAAATATTACCATGTTAAGATCCTGGAACTTCCTATCAAAACCCCATCCAGGAACTTTCTCCCAGGTCTTCTAATCCAGTATGGGATGAAGCTAAATTTCACAATGCCTAACCTATGAAATCTCTTTTTCCAGTGTTCTTGTAATCATTGAACAAATCATTCAGCATCTCCTCTATGTGTGTGTGATGAAGTGAAATGAAATTGATTAGAGAAAATATTTGACTGTCCTTTCTGAGTTGATGAGACAAGATAGGCCCATTCATTCATTCATAGGAAAACTGAACTTTTCTACACTTGCATTTTCCAAATGTATAAGATTTGCTGTTGGAGCAGGTGCAGTGGCACACGCCTATAATCCCAGCAATTTGGGAGGCTGAGGCAGGTGGATCGCAAATTCAAAATATCTAGTACCAAAAAAAAAAAAAAAAAAAAAAAAGATTTGCTATCAGTTGGCCTCATCCTCAGTACATGGGGAGATACATACTTTGTATATAATTTTCTAACTCTGTATGTTAGCAACCTTCCAGCTTAAGCCTGTATGCTTGCTATAACAGTTCATTTCCTGCAATATCTTTTCCATCTTTTCTTTTTCCTCTTAAATAGAAATTTTTTTCATATTAATTATAATATATTATTTGTCATTTCAGGGATCAGTGATATTCAGTGATGTATCCATAGTCTTCTCTCAGGAAGAATGGGAATACTTGGACTTGGAACAGAGAGACTTGTATAGAGATGTGATGTTGGAGAACTATAGCAACTTGGTCTCACTAGGTAAGATTATTTACCTTGAGACTGTATCTTCTGTTAAGATAAGTTTTCTCCTATGGAAATTTCAAGAATTATCTTTCAAGGGGAGTGCCTGTAATCCCAGTGATTTGGGAGGGTAAGCAGGAAAATCCCAAGTTTGAGGCCAGCCTCAGCAATTTAGCAAGATTCTGTCTCAAAATAAAACAAACAAACAAAAAAGAGGTAGAGTGCTTGTTTAGCGTGCGTGAAACCCAGATTTAATCCCTGGGTTTAATCCTGGGACCCCCCAAAAATAATCTGAATTTCTTTCCTTTTTTTTTTTTTTTTAATCAGAGTTTATTTTTTCTTCTTTCTTTCTTTTTTTTAAAGAGAGAGGGAACAGTGAGAGAGAGAGAGAGAGAGAATCCATTTTATTTAGTTTTTCATGTGGCTTTCATTGCTCAGACACTTCTTTGTGTACGTGGTGCTGGGGTTTGAACCCATGTACTCGTGCATGCCAGGCAAGCATTGTAATCGCTGAGCCACCGCTCCAGCCCCCAGAGTTTGTTTTTTCATCTGTTTTTTGTTTTTCCCTCCACTTAATTGTGTATGTGGTGTTGGATTTGAACCTAAGTTCTTGTGCATGCCAGGCAAGCACTCTACCACAGAGCCACCTCTTCTGCCCTCTCCTCCAAGTTCTTTTTTCTTTTTTCTTTTTTTTTTTTTAGAAAGAGAGAAACAACTTTATTTAGGTTTTCACATGGCTTTAGTTGCTCCAACACTCAGTTGTGTACATGGTGCTGGGGTTTGAACCCGGGTCCTTGTGCTTGCCAGGCAAGCACTGAAACCGCTGAGCCACCGCTCCAGCCCTCCTCCAAGTTCTTAAAGAAAAGCTTTTAGCTTTATTTCGTTGAAAGTGAGCACCTTCATTAAGTATATTTTTTTCCATACCCTTTTTCCCCCTGTAGTATTGTGGATTGAACCCAGAGGCACTCTACCACTAAGCTACATCCCCACTCCTTTTTATTTTTTATTTTGAGGCTCTTGCTATTGCCCAGACTGATCTTAAACTTGTGATTCTCCTGCCTCAGCCTCCCAAGAAACTGGGATTACAGGAATGTGCTACTGTGCCTGACTTTCCTATCCTTAAGAGTCATTCACATGTGTTGAAGGTAAATGGATGGCATTGAAAGAAATCATGCCAAACTCATGTTTTAGATCCAAAAACAAAAATGCAAAATGTTAATATTTATGAGAAGTAGTTGCAAGATACTTCATAAGATACTTGAACAAGCTATGCTGCACACCTGTACAAAAACGTAATCCCATTGTCAAATATTTTGAAGAATAACAAGGGATGATAGGAAGGGAGGAGAAGGGGAATTGTTGGAACTGAGATAAAGCAAGGTATATGCTATAGCCATATATATCAAAAATGTTCTTCATAGATATAAGAATTATGTCACTGTTGGGTTTTTTAGGCACAATATAGGACCCAGAAGAAAGGCAAGGGATCAGGGGATGGGAGGAGGGAGGTACAGGGATCGGGGAGGGGGATATTGAACAAATTGTATTGCTGAATTGTGTGCATTTAGGAATATGTGACAACTAATCCCAACATTATGTAAAACTATAATGCATTAATAAAAATTAAAATAAAAATAAGTCTAGACACTGAAAAACAAGTCATTCAGACCTTAATTATTGATGAAGGGACTAGATTTCAAATCTAGATCATTTACAGATTTACCAGTATCAATGAAAACGTTTTCACTTTCTTTTTGAACTCAGAACTGCTTTAGATATTTTGTTGATATACATATAAGGAAAATAACTAAACCATATTCCTTGATTTTTCTCTGATTATCAAATGAGCACATAATTCACATAATGGTAAATTAGATCATCAGGATTTATTTACAATTCAAGGTAACTCATTACATAGTTGGGTGTGGTGGTGCATGCCTGTAATCCCAGCAACTCCAGAGGCTGAGGCAGTGGGATTGCAAATTCAGAGGCAGCCTCAGCAATTTAGCAAAGCCCTAAGCAATGTAGTAAGACCCTGTCTCAAAATAAAAAATAAAAGGGCTGGGGATGTGGTTCAGCACTTAAGCAACCCTTGGTTTAATCCCTGGCACCAAAAAAACAAAAAAGAAAAAATAGTAATTCATTCCTTTTGTAAATACTCATTCAGTATTACCTCCTTTTATGATTGAGAATTTAAAATCCAAGAATTTTGCAATTTTATATTGGATGAATATCCTAAGAATTAACTTTAACTTCTTGGGAACCTTCTTGTTTTCCTCTCAGCAAAATAACAATAAGTAACAGCTAATGAAATATATTTGGTTATAGATATGAATTAATATAATCTTCACAATGGTTTTGTAAGGTAGGCAGTATTAACACTAATTTATACATGAGGAAAAAGGAGCATAGAAGTAACATGCTCAGGGTTCACACAAATGTGAGGTGGCAGAGGTAGGGTTTGAACTATGTGATCTCAGCCACTAATTTCCTCTGAAGAGGGGCTGGAGCGGTTGCTCAGTGGTTCCAGCACTTGCAGGCATGCGTGAGGACGAGGGGTCAAACCCCAGCACCACATACACAACAAGGTCTCTGAACAGCAGAGGCCACATGAAAAACTAAATAAAATCAATTTTCTTTCTCTTTCTCTCTCTCATTGTCACTCTCTCTTTAAAAAAAAAAAATTTCCTCTGAAGAAGGAACATGTCTGTGATATAGATTTTAAAAAGACATTTTTCTGTCCTCTGTAATCTCTATTGTGTGGCCTTAATGTCAATGTTTTTAAACAATCTTTCCCTTCTTTGTTTTATAGGTTTTATCAATTACCATATTAACCTATAGTTTATTACTAATTTAACCAGGGTGAACTGAATTTTGAATTTCTGTTTTATTTCTATATCATTATATTTCCTTTCTTATAAGCAGGATGCTTCATTTCTAAACCAGATGTGATTTCCTTATTGGAGCAAAGAAAAGAGCCCTGGAAAGTTATGAGGAAAGGAAAAAGACGATATCCAGGTAAGTGAGGACCAGTTGGACTATGGGAAGCAACCCAGCTTGTTGGGATAGAGGACACCCCTGTGATGTTGTCTAGAAAGCCCTCTTTAAATGTCTAATTCTCAAGGAAAAATGTCTGAGACTTGGGGAACAAATTAAGGTCTTAGCTGGATATACTAAAATAACTATTACTTAATCTACTTATCACCCTTCTTCTGTTCTTTCCAGTTTGTCTCCTCTTTGAAAAAGGTTGGGGTGGGGAGGTGGTCTGTTCACTGCTGACAGCCATTCAATATTTTGATTCTGTTTGTTTCTTCTTTTACATTGGTGGAGGAATGAGTGGATAGGTAGATAAATAGACAGGTAACCTCTGAGCTGGGCACTATTATAGGTGCTATCAATATAGTGGTAAACAAAACCAATAAAGTCCTTGACCCTGTGGAGTTTATTTTGTAATAAGAAAAACCTAGGGGCTGGAGCGGTGGCTCAGCAGTTAAGGCGCTTGCCTGGCATGTGTGAGGATGCAGGTTCAAACCCCAGCACCACATTTACAACAAAGTTTTGGAGCAATGAAAGCCACATGAAAAACTAAATAAAATTGATTCTCTTTAAAAAAAAAAAAAGAGAGAGAGAGAAACCTAGTTACTGTAAGTAAATAGAAAATGCAAAGTCAGGTAATAGGAGACTATACGAAGAAAAGGAGGCAGAGTCAGGGGTTAGAGAATGACATGGAATGAAATGCAGTTATGGTCAAGGAAGCATTCTTTTAATTTTTTGCATAAATTTGTGAAAGGTATATGCTAGCTATTATTATGTTTTATTAGCAACTAAAGTTTCGTATGAATTGCTGTAGATAATTGATACCCATCACAGAATACCATTCTTATTATCCTTGTTTTAATCTGCTACTTTCATTCACATGATGTAATGGACTATCTCTTGGTTTAGCTTCTACTTCTGTCCTATTTTCATTTCTCATTGTACCTCTTGTTAAAAAAGATTCCTTAAGATTTTGTATAAAGAAAAAAAAAGATTTTGTATAAAGAGACATATTATATATTTTACCCTCTGTACATTCAAACTGACTGAAGAAAATCATTTTAGGCTAATAGCTCTTGTTTTATAATAATAGGGTAATTTCAGTGCCTACATTATTTCCTTTCTATCAAAAGAAAGACTGCATCCCTCACATCCTAACCTATTTTCTTATTTAAGTTCAGGTAGTTAAATGACATTTACAATTATTAATACTCAAAGAAAATGAAATGCAGAGATTCCAAATGAATAAGCTATCATTTTAATCAGGAAGCATTTAGCCAAAACAATAACTATCATCTCTGAATTAGACATCTTAAGTACATTCTTTCTCTCCCCTTTTCTGTTCTGCCTTTAAGTACATTTTATTGAAGTACTTAGATACTTCAGAAAAGTGGAAAATGAGGGAAGGCTTTTTTTTTTTTTTTTTTTTTTGAGAGAGAGGGACAGTGAGAGAGAAAGAGAGAAACAATTTTTTATTTAGTTTTTCATGTGGCTCTTGTTGATCCTAGATTTTGTTGTGTATGTGGTGCTGGGGTTTGAACTTGCATAACCGCCAAGCTACCGCTCCAGCCCAAGGGAAGGCTTTTTTTGAGGAGCTGATAAAAGAGGCAATACATGAAATAAGGGCTCAAACTGTAAAATTTTCTGAGAGATCATTCTGAGCAGATGGAAAAGGTCTGAGTGGGAAGTCAGCCTTTTGTGTTTGAGTAATAACATGAAGACCATTAAGGCCCAAGCTGGAGAAGAGGAAGGGAGAGTAGCAAGAGATGAAATCTGAGTTAAGCAAAGATCAGATAATGTAATCACTCAGAAAGATTGGAAGCCACTGTTTGTGGTATGAAATGATCCCTCGACTGAGTGCAGACGCATGAGGGATTAGTATAGAGGCAATTTCAGTTTGTGAAACTAGGCACAACTGGTGGTTTGGATAAAAATGACAGATGATAAGAAGTAATAAGCTGTTGAGTCTTGGCATGTAGAAAGGAAATGTCAAAAGAATATACTGTTGGGTTGGGCATGTTGGTGCATGCCTGTGATCCCAGCTGCATGGGAGTCTGAGGCAGGAATATTGCAAGATTGAGACTAGCCAGGACAGCTTATTAAGGCCCTGCCTCATAATTAGAAAAAAGAAAGAAAGAAAGGGGCTGGGGATGTAGTTCAGTGGTAGAACACCACTAGGTTCAATCCTTAGTGCCTCCCCAAAAGAATATGCTGATGAGATTATAAATGTACTAAGTGGTAAAGAGTGGAGAGGAAGAATAAGGGTATTTTCTTAATTTATCTAGGAGGGGAAGACAAAGAAGAGCAGCTTGGAAGGTTGACATTCACAGTTTCTGTTAGTGGATATTTGAATATTTTAAGTTTGAGATGTCTATCATTTCAGTTTGAGATGTTGAATAGATCATTGATATGTCCATCTGGAATGAGGGAAAGATTATAGCTGGATATACATTTGAGTCTCTTCATATTTATGGTTGGAATTTAAATCCATGGATCTGGATGCGATCACATAGGAAGGCATGCATGTACAAGAAAGGAGATAAAACTCTAAAGAACTGATTCATGGGGCACTCCACCACTTAGACCTTTGAAGGGTACAACACCAGAAGAGATAAAGAAGGAAAATCTGCTGAGAGAAAAAACAAAAGTCAGCGTTTCAAGTTGGACGCAGTAGAGCTTGAGGACTGAGAACTGACCCCAGGTTCTAGTGAGACAGAGAATACTGATGACCTTGTCAGTGATTATTTCAGTAGAGTCAGAATGAAAACCTGAATGAAGTGATTTAATGAGAAAAGTAGAGGTGAGGTAGTTAGGAGAATGTGTATAAGATAACTCTCTGGAGGAATCACATATGAAGAAAGCCTAAGAAATAGGGTTGGTAGTTACAATGGGGATATGGATTATAAGCAATATATTTGATGATATATTAGAGCATATTTGGGTGCTCGGGCAAATGATTCTATAAGTAGAGGAAATTAATGCAAAGGAGAGAGGCATGATTGTGGTAACAGTATGCTTAATGCTGGGATAGAGGGGAAGGGAATGTAGTTATGCATATAGGCAGGTTGGTCAGGGTGATAGAAAGATGACATTGTTTTTTATTGTTGGTTTCTCAGTGAAATAAGAAAGATCATCAGTAGCCAGGCACAGTGGTTCATGCCTGTAATCCCAATAACTTGGGAGGCTGAGGCAAGATAATCGCTAGTTCAAAGTCAGCCTAAGCAGGTTAGCAAGACTCTATGCTACTTTGCAAGACTCTGTCTCAAAACAAAAAATAAAAATAAAAAGGGCTGGGGATGTGGCTCAGTGGTTAAGAGTCCCTGTGCCCCCCCCAAAAATCCTAAGGATTATTCAATATAAATTGAGCTTTTCTAATCCATAATCTGAAATATTCCAAAAAAGATCTGAAAAATAATAAAGCCTGATATTCAAGGAACTGTACTCTGAGAATCAGTTGTTTTTTTTTTTAAAGACAGAAAGTGAGAGAGAGACAGAATCAATTTTTATTGAGTTTTTCACATGACTTTCATTGCTCTAACACTTAGTTGTGTATGTGGGTACTGGGGTTTGAACCCGTGTACTCTCGCATGCTGGGCAAGCACCGTAACCACCAAATCATTGCTCCAGCCCGGAGAATCAGTTTTAATCACATCCCAAATATTGAATGGTAATATAGGCTCAATATCCCCGAGCTGCAGTGCTTGAGACCTGAAGTGTTACAGATTTCAGAGTTTTCTGGATTTTGAAATTTGCTTGGACTTTACTTTCTTTTTTGGCTAAGAATTTCACAAGAAATTCAGTAAGGTATAAACATTTTGCTATCTGAAAAATTATATGTTTATAGAAAATATAGGAATGGCCTTGCCTATGAGGGAAGGGAAGAGACCTGAGTAAGCAGAGGAAAGAAGAAAACCAATTGAACATTGTGAAATGGATGAGCAATAGAATAAGTTTAAGGGGAAATTGAGTAAATAGAATTCCTCAGTAACTTTGCTGTAATATAGAGACTCATGTGAAGGAGTAAATGGGTATACAGAGAACGTGCATAGACAAGAGCATATGCAGTGGAAGCATGCAGAAGTATCGCAGTCACCTTCTTCATTCACTTATTTAGCTGGGCAAGCTTGGGTGAATGAAGAGATAATTGAATCATTAAAGTATGAGAGACTAGGGGCAGACAGATGTATTCAGAATAATGATCTAACTGTGGAATTAAATGAGTAAAATTTTTGTTTTGTGGATTCATTACTTAATAAAGAGTAAATGAGGAAACTGAAATTGATGAATAAAAATAAGTAAAATAGGACTGGAGCCTAGCTCATTAATAAAGCACTTGCCCTGCATACATGAGGCCCTGTGATCAATACTGAGCACTACAAAAAAACACAAAGCATGCAGAATAATAATTGCCAAATTGCAAAAGTTAGTAAGTATATGTTTTAAAAAGTGGGAGATGTGATAAAGGCAAGGAATAAAGAATGACAAAATAGGGGGCAGGAGCAGTGGCTCAGCGGTTTCGGTGCTTGCCTGGCAAGCACGAGCACCCGGGTTCAAACCCCAGCACCACGTACACAACTAAGTGTTGGAGCAACTAAGGCCATGTGAAAAACTAAAATAAAGTTGTTTCTCTGTCTCTGTCTTTCTCACTGTCCCTCTCTCTTTTTAAAAAAAAAAAAAAGAATGATACTCTGTTAGGAGGGTAGATCTCAAAGGAAGTGATGTTTGATTTAAGAACTCAGGAGAAGGAAGTAGCCATGCAAAGACTTCCATCGGGAGATTTGTGGGAGATAGAGCAGACTGCAAATTCCTGAGAAACGGAAGGAAGTTGGGAGATGGCATAAGGTCTGAAAGTAGGCCTCTCCAGGTAGCAGTAAAAGGAACAGTGGTTTGAGATATATTATAGGTACGTGGCCTTGTTAAGCACAATGAGTTTGATTTTATTTTATTTTTTTTGAAAAAAATTTAAGTATGAATTTCTAATGGTTCATCTCTTTCAGAATCATTGTGTAGACAATATTAAATATTGTTCTGGGAATATAGAATCTGATGCACATTGTTTGGGTGGTGTTTAAGCCCCAGTATTTACAATAAGCACCCCAGAGATTTTGATTCCAGAGATTTTGATTCACACCTCAACTTGAGAACCAAGGCTTAAAATGCTTTATTACCAATCTCACTTTTTTTTTCTTGCTTTTTTTGGGGAGGTCAGGTACTGAGGATTGAACAGGAGCCACATCCCCAGCCCTTTTATGTTTTTTATTTTGAGACAGGATCTTGCTAAGTTGCTCAGGACTAAATTTCTGAGCCTGGCTTTGAACTTGCAGTCCTCTTGCCTCAGCAGCTCTCTCCCAAGATTCTGGGATTACAGGTGTGTGCCACTGCACCTTGGCCAGTCTCACTTTCTCATATGCATTCTTACTTTCCTATTTTTTTTTTTACATATTATTTAGAGTTTGGTTGTGTATTTTGTTGTAATTTATTTATACTATGGAATTTTTATTTCTTTTAAAAAAAGAAAACAGCATGCATTTGCTTTCTTGTTTTCGTTTAGATTTGGAGACTAGGTATGAGACCAAGAAGTTGTCTTCAGAAAATGACATTTATGAAATAAACTTATCCCAGTGGAAGTTAATAGAAAGAATTAAAAACCATGGCCTTAAGGGCCTTAGTTTAAAAAATGATTGGGAGTCCAAAAGAAAATTTGAAGGACAAGAGGGTCCTCAAGAGGGATATTTCAGTCAAGTGAAACTCACATCTGAAAAAGGGTCCTCTCACCAGAAGCGTGCATCTGTTACTCCACGTCAGAGAATTCATTTTGTGGAGAAACCCTATGAATGTAAGGAATGTGGGAAGGCTTTTAAAGTGCGCCAGCAGCTTACTTTTCATCACAGAATTCATACTGGTGAAAAACCCTATGAATGTAAGGAATGTGGGATGACCTTTAGACAAACTGCACACCTTACTCGACATCAGAGACTTCATTCTGGTGAAAAACTCTATGAATGTAAGGATTGTGGGGAAGCTTTCATATGTGGCCCAGACCTTCGAGTACATCAGAAAATTCATATTGGTGAGAAGCCCTATGAATGTAAAGAGTGTGGGAAGGCCTTCAGAGTGCGAGGACAACTTACTCTTCATCAGAGGATTCATACCGGTGAGAAACCCTATGTATGTAAGGAATGTGGGAAGGCCTTTAGACAGTATGCACACCTTACCCGGCATCAAAAACTTAATATTGCTGAAAGACTCTATGAATGTAAAGAATGTGGAAAAGACTTTTTGTGTGGCTCTGGACTTAGAGTACATCATAAACTTCACACTGGTGAGAAACCCTATGAATGTAAGGAATGTGGGAAGGCCTTTAGAGTACGACAGCAACTAACACTCCATCAGAGAATTCATACTGGTGAGAAACCCTATGAGTGTAAGGAATGTGGGAAGACCTTTAGTCGTGGTTATCATCTTATTCTCCATCACAGAATTCATACTGGTGAAAAGCCTTATGAATGTAAGGAATGCTGGAAGGCCTTTAGCCGTTACTCACAACTTATTTCACATCAGAGTATTCATATTGGCGTTAAACCCTATGACTGTAAGGAATGTGGAAAAGCCTTTAGATTACTCTCCCAACTGACACAACACCAGAGTATTCATATTGGTGAGAAACCCTATAAATGTAAGGAATGTGGGAAGGCCTTTAGATTGCGCCAAAAACTTACTCTACATCAAAGTATTCACACTGGTGAAAAACCCTTTGAGTGTAAGGAATGTAGGAAGGCCTTCAGACTTAATTCCTCTCTTATTCAACATCTGAGAATTCACTCTGGTGAGAAACCATATGAATGCAAAGAATGTAAAAAGGCTTTCAGACAACATTCACATCTTACCCATCATCTGAAAATTCATAATGTAAAAATGTAAGTCTTATTGGTCCTATGTTGTAGAACATTCTATGAATGTAATAATCTCTTTTTCTTTGTACAGGTAACTGACTTGACATAACAGATTTTATACCATTAAAAGGATATGTTAATGTGTTCCACTATCACTTCAGCACTTTTGTTCTAACTAATCCTATTAATATAATAATGTGGGAAAGATATTTATCTCTAGTTCGTCACTTTTTTTTTTTTTTTGCCCATAACTTTTTTACTTGTGGTCCATTGAACAAGATAGTTAACTGTTCTGTGCAGTAATTTTTTCCTTTGTAAAATGATGGTGTAAAACCATAGCAAAGGTGGTTGCAAGTTCTTTGACATTCTTTTCATCAAGAGATGGAATCCAGGGCTGGAGAGGTGGCTCAGTGGTAGAGCACTTGCCTGGCATTTGGGAGGACCCAGGTTTGAACCCCAGCACCACATATACAACTAAGGATCAGAAAAAAATATATAAAAATTGACTCACTCTCTCTAAAAAAAAAAAAAAAGAAAAGAAAAGAAGAGAGAGAGTGAGAGAGACTTGGAATCCACATTCCCTCCCTTGAATATGGGCAGAATCTGTGACCGCTTTGTTCAGTAGAACATAGAAGAAGTACTTCTGTTCCAGTTTCTGGGTCCAGGCTTTCCTGGTAAGGTTACTCCATCTCTTGAAACACTCAAGTCCTGAACTGTCAGGTAACAAAGTTTGTCTACTTTGCTGAAGAGATGACAGGGAGAGACACTCTACTGAACCCAAATATGCCCATTAAGACACTAGACATTTAAGTGAAATAGTTTGTGATCCTCTAGGCCAGCAACCACCACTGAGTAACCTCAGCCGACAGCACGTGGAACAGAAGACTCAGCTAGCTAAGTCCCTGCCCAAGTTACTGATGCACACAATCATAACCATAAAATGGTTGTTTTTTAAGCTTTATTATTTTTCTTTTTTGAGAATTCATATGAAAAAACTAAGGATGTAATGAATGTAAAAATGTCTTCCACCAACATTTACTTCTTACCAAACGTCAGTTATATTATTATTGTTAAAATACTGAAAGTGGGGGCTGGAGTGGTGGCTCAGCAGTGGTTCAAGCCCCAGCACCATGTACACAACGAAGTGTTGGAGAAAGGAGGGCCACATGAAAAACTAAATAAAGTTGATTCTCTATTTTTCTCTCCCTCTCTGTCTCTCACTGTCCCTCTCTAAGAAAAATTTTAAAATAACTCTTAAAAAAATACTGAAAGTGAGGGACTGGGGATTTAGCTCAGTGGCAGAGTGCTTGCCTAGCACACGTAAGGCCCTGAGTTTGTTCCTCAGCCTGAAAAAAAAATACTGAAAGTAAGAAACTTTGTCAATTTATTAATAAAGCTGATAGTCTATAATCTATATTCTCTAGTCCCAGTCAATATTTAAATTATAAGTCAACAAAAGATAACATAAAAGGAAACTATTTGGAGATTTAAACTTACCTGCATTTTCCCCCTTGGAGATGGGTTTCTTGCTGTGTTGCCCAGGCTGTTCTCCAACTCGAGTTCAAGTGATTCTCCCACCTCAGTCACCATGCGTGACTGATTACATTGCTTATTTATTTGAATCACTCCTTTGTAGCTTTCATAAAATGCTGGATTGTTTTATCTTTGGCTAGTAGGCCTCCCCTCATGTTGGGTCCTGTGTCTTTTTTTTATGACCACTATAGCCTTTGATAACTTCTTTTCCTGACCAAATGCATTGATCAGTTATGAAGCATACTAGGGCATTATTGATAAATAAAGGACAAGAATAGCACATTTAAATCTTCTGTTACCTTCATGAATTATATTTCAAAACAACCAAAAGTTCATGAAGGAAAGTTTATTATTAGAGAATTCCTATTGGTAAAGATCAAAGGAGTGGCAGAATTTGAAAATTACGCTTATTTATAAAATAATGGATCGGCTAGGTACAGTAGTGCATGCCAGTAATCCCAGCAGTTTGGAAGGGTGAAGCAAGAAGATCGCAAGTTCAAAGCCAGCCTCAGAAACTTAGTGAGGCCCTGAGCAACTTAACTTAGCAAGACCCTGTCTCAAAATAAAAAAATAAAAACAAGGGGCTGGAGCAGTGGCTCAGCGATTATGGCGCTTGCCTGGGATGCGATAGTATATGAGTTCAAACCCTAGCACCACAACAAAGTCTCAGAGCAATGAAAGCCACGTGAAAAACTAAATAAAATTCTCTTTCCTTCTCTCTCTCTCTCTCTCTCTCACTCTCACGGTCCATCTCTCTTTAAAAAGAAAAGATAAAAAAATGAAAACAAGCTAGGGATATGACTAAGTGGCTAAGTCCCTATCGATCCCTAGTACCAACTAAATAAAAATAAAATAAAAAAAATAATGGATCTTGGTGGAGATATCAGTGGCTGCCAAGACCACAGGTAAAATGATTGATAGGAATAGATGATGCAGAATGAAGCACCCACTAATCTACATTAACATGTCTAAATTAGATCAGCCAAACTATGCCCTTCTAGATGTGATGCAATCAGTACACAGAGAATCTCCTGTGAAATATTCCTGCTAAAAATTTGCCCCAGAATCATAATTTAGTCTCTGAATCTAATTACCAGTTTATAGGAAACTTGGAGAGTTAAGGAACAAATTAATGACACAAAGCAAATAACCAAATCCAGAATTTGGAAAATTTTTATTGAATTGATGGTTTAATTTCTTAAGTAATCATGTCAAGGGGGACAAACAATCCTATATAGTCAAAACCTAAGACATATCAAATACAGTGTATGGAACATATTGGTATCCTTGTATTAAAATGTGTTTGGGATTTGTTTTAATCAGGGATGGTAACAGACATAAAAATGATTGTCCTGAAGAAAGAAATTTATACTCAGATACCTAAAAAACAGGAGGCATGGCTTGTCCTGTAGGGACACATGGTGAAGCACCCAAGTCTATCTGGAAACAGAAGTGGAAAGGGCAGGGCATGACCCAAAGCCTTTTTTAGTGATTTGTTGTTTATTGTTTTTTTGCAGGGGAAGAATGGGCAATGCAGGCTAGATACACTGAGTAAGTTTAGTATTGGATAGTCTGAATAATTTTGACAGGCTCTTGTGCTACCCAGGTGATCCCCAGTTTTCTGGTACCTGGCCCTGGGGTAATTTAGGGCGGGGGAAGTTTTGAGATAGTATGTGAATTTGATAAAAGATGGTTGGGAATATGGACTCTGAGTTGATTGGTGTGTGTTTCAAAGGTTTGCTCAGAGGGGAATTGTTGCTCTCTATGCATTAGCTAGTCCTGGGCAGAATCTTCAGGATCGAGGCTCCAAATGCCTGAGTGTTAAGGATACAGAGACTATAGTAAAGAAAATATAGTCAGTACAATCCTGATTTGGACAAATTAGTGAAAATGTTTTTATATATTGTGTAAATGTAAACATGGATTAGGTACTAAATGAGTCTAAGCAATTAACTGTTCATTTTGTTAGGCATGATGTTGGAATTAGTATGTGTACCTAAGTGTGTATTATATATATATCTATACTGAAGTATTGAAGGGTATAACTATGTCATGCCCTATGATTTGCTTTCAAATGTAGTCATGCATCACATAAGGTTTTAGTCACTAGTGGACCATGTATATAATATTCTTCCATAAGATTATATTGCCTAGTAATGTCATCTTAGCATGTGAAATGATGTTTACATAGCAGTGAAATCACCTAAAGATGCATTCCTCAGAAAATATCCCTATAAGTGACTGAAAACGGTGGGAGGGATGGATGAAACAAGATTGGCAAAAAATTGCTGTGTCAAATCTGGCTAATGGACACACACAGTTCATTGTGCTATTTTTACTATCTACATATACTTGAAATTTTTCATAATAAAAATTTTCAGGTAGAAAATCATATCTGAAGTGACTATTTAATGATGAATAATAATGCATTGCCTCCAAATGAAAATTTGTGGGAAATCACCAAAGCCTACTTAATAGAAAACTTAAAACAATGCCTTTAGAAAACCTGGATTGAGTAACCAGCATTTGTCTTGTTCACACTTTTCCCATACCTGTAATGACTGTCACAGAACAGAGAGTTGATGTGGTGAAAAAAATAAGCATTATCTTAAGCTAAAAGATCAAAGAAAAAAAGAGCACCAAGTGTTGGTTACAGTTTGGATCTGGAATGTCTCTAAAGGCTTATGTGTTGAAGACCAATCCCTAGCTGGTGGCAGTATTGGGAGGAGGTGGAAACTTTAGGAGATGGGCCTCAGTTGGAGGAAGGGTGTTTATTGCCCCTGTCCCCTCTCTCTCCTTCACTGCTGCCATAATGTAAGTGGCTTTGCTCCACTCCTACTTCCTGCCAAGTTGTACTGCTTCACTGCAGGCTGGAAACAATGGAGCCACCCAACTGAAACCATGAACCAGAATAAATCTCCTTAAGGTTGATTTTGTCAGATGTATTGGCACAGTGAGGAAAAGCTGAGTAATACAATAAGTAGCAGGAAGTAATTTATGTGATAAAAGAAATAAAATGAAGAGTTAATAAGGTAGTAGATTCTAACCAAGGGTGTTCTTTTTACAGAGATCTTTAAAAAAGAATTGGCAGTTACTGAGGGGGGAAAAGACTTTGTTGTATACATGGTGCTGGGGTTTGAACTCACGTACTTGTGCACACCAGGCAAGTACCATATCTGCTGAGCCACTGCTCCAGGTTACAGTAAAACATTTTAAAGAACAGATAACCTCTAACAAAATTCTATTAGATTACTCTATAATGCAAATATCCTAATAATAAAAAAAAATAAGGAATATCCTTTGAAAAGCAAAATCTGGACCAATAATATCTCACTTAAGATACATGCAAACAGGGGTTGGGGATTTAGCTCAGTGGCAGAGCGCTTGCCTAGCATGCGCAAGGCCCTGAGTTCGGTCCTCAGCCCTGAAAAAAAAAAAGATACATGCAAACATTCCCAATAAAGTATTAGAAAACTGAATACAATAATCTATTAAAACAATTATAAAATATGAAACAGTCCTGACCTGCTGTGTGTGTGTGTGTGTGTGTGTGTATGTTTAAGAGAGAGGGACAGTGAGAAGGACAGAATCAATTTTATTTAGTTTTTCACGTGGCCTTCGTTGCTTCCCACTTTGTTGTGTACGTGGTGCAAGGGTTCGAACCCGTGCATACAAAGCAAGCACTGTAACTGCTGAGCCACCATATTGTGGTTTAACTATGTGTTAGGATTTTATTTCTAAATTGAACAATGTAACAACGGTTAAAAAAACAGAGATGATCCAACTCCAATATCTTTTTTTTTTTTTTTTTTGAGAGAAACAACTTTATTTAGTTTTTCACATGGCCTTAGTTGCTCCAACACTCTTAGTTGTGTACGTGGTGCTGGGGTTTGAACCAGGGTCCTCGTGCTTGCCAGGCAAGCACCGAAACCGCTGAGCCACCGCTCCAGCCCCAACTCCAATATCTTTTATATTATTTTCTAATTATTCTCATTTATCTTCATCAACTTTATAAAGACTGAGCAATATATATGAAAACATAGAAATTCAACATGAAAATTATTGCCTTCTCTCCTAGTCTGCTTTGTGCTGCTATGAAAGAATACCACTGACTTTGTAATTACTTTCAATTAATAGGAATTTATTGGCTAATGGCTCTGGATACTTGAAAGTCCATGTTTGAGGGGGTAGCATCTGATAAGGGCCTTTTTGTTCTGGCATCCCATGGTGGAAAAACAAAGTGAGGGTGAGAAAGCAAACAGGAGAGGCAAATTTAGCCAGGCTTGGTGGTGCATGCCTGTAATCCCAGCTGATCACGAGTTCAAAGCCAGCCTTATCAATTTAGCGAGGCCCTAACCAAATTAGCGAGACTGTCTCAAAAAATATAAAAAGGGCTGGGGATATGGCTCAGTGGGAAAAATGCCCATGGGTTCAATCCCCAATACCATACACACACACACACACAAAACAAAACCCAGGAAATTTGTCCTTTTATAAGGAACCCACTCCTATAATAAGCCTGCTGTCATGATAAGAGCATTATTCCCCTCATGAAGGTAGAGGCCTCAGTGGCAAAGCACTTGCCTAGCATACACAAGGCTCTGGGTTCAATCCCCCGCATTGGGAGTGGAAGAGAAACCAGAGGGACCCTTGTTTCCTTTTCTGAGGAACCCACTTCTGCACAACTAACCCACTCCCAAGATGATAATCCATTTGTGAAGGCAGATACCTCGACCTATTCATCTCTTAAAGGTCCTACCTCTTAAGTGTCCCACTGGGGATAAAATTTCCAACACATGAACTTTGTGGCGTCACTTTCAAACCATAGCAGCTTCAACAAAATTAAAATGAGTATTGTCACAACTCTTCATTTTCAATCAAATCTCTGTGCCGCCACTGAAGTCATAGGTAAGACTTGTAAAATGTTAAGATTTGTACCTCCAAGTCCATTCTGCTTAGATTGGGGAGTTGTCACTAATCAATCATTCATCATCTGGAATAATACATCTTTACACTCAGGACTTCAGGTTGTTTTAAATTTGTAAACAGTGCATATAACAAAAAAGAACATTTTAAGTGCTGTAATTAAATTACTGATATAAAATAGTAAAATTAGATTGCTAATAGATCAATGTGTTTCTCCTCTCTGGTAAACAATTTCATGTTCACAGAGGTCTCTCTCTTGGAGACAGTACATTTAGTCAAATTTTCTAAAACTGTGTTCTATAGTTCACTAATACTTGATACTACTTGAAGGAAATGGTTTTGTCAAATAAGCGTGGTAGCTCTATATACCATATTTCTTGGTGGGGGGGATCACATTAAGTGCCTGTCAAAAGATTCACAAAATGTTTCATTTTATCTTAACCAACACATCTCAAACTTCATTTAGAAGTCCCATTCCCATCACCTACTCCAGATGTGTTTCTTCTTGGGCAGATGTTGCCATTACCAGGACTGCAAGGATGGAAATGTCTCCATTGTGGCAGATATATGGTTACTTGTACAGCAAAGAAAGCAACTAACATCATACTATACATTGAACTCCTTGCGTTTTTTAAACATAATATGGTGCTTTTTAGGGAATTAGGGGTGTATCTCAGTGTACAGCCCTTTCCCAATATGCATGTGGCCCTGAGTTTTGAAACTTAGCACCCCACAGACACAAAAGGTGCTTTTTTTTTTCAAAGAAAGAGAGGACAGTGAGAGAGAAAGAAGCAATTTTTTTAAATTTAGTTTTTCACGTGACTTTTCGTTCCTCAGATACTTCTTTGTGTATGTGGTGATGAGGTTTGAACTCATGTACTCACACATGCCAGGCAAGCACCTTAACTGCTGAGCCACCACTTCAGCCCCCACAAGGTACTTTTTAAATAGATTAGGTAACCCATTGGCTCTATCTATATATATACTATATGTATGTAAACCTTTTATTGATGCATATTTTTATTATATATAGTATCTCACTGTGAAAAATGCCTTACTGATTATCTGTTTCTTGCTGTATATGAGAGTTTTCCTAAGGTGTTTATTAAAAAAAAAAAAAAAAGGAAAATGACTGTGTCACAGTTTATGTTCACTTTCATCCTTGTCAGATATTGCCGCAGGAGTAGAATAGCATTATGGTATCAATTTACAATGTCTTTAACTGGTGAAATAATTTCTTATATTCCATGTCTGTTATGTATTTTAATATTTTCTTGGTTAATAATGAGTTAAGCATCTTTAAACATCTGCTTCATGACTAAACCATACAATTTGCTAATTCACTTCTTGCCCATGCACTTTTTATTTTAAAAATTCATGTAAGATTTTGGATATTCTTAAAAATAAAATTCCGGATAGTAATGTTTTAACTGTTATAACCAGTGAACTTAACCATCTTCAGTTGTGGCCTTTATCTGTCTTTCTGGTGATTTTTGTCATACTAAAATTTTAAATATGGATGTAATCATTAGTTTTCATTATTACAAAAGATTTTCAAAGGTCTAATCTTTTAACTCTTGGTTTTCTAAACAGTTTTGTTAACTACAAATAGAGATAATTTTGATTTTTCCTGAATTATCATATTTTATTAATCTTAGGAAGAACCTAAAGAAAAAAGTTTAGTATTATTGATAACAGGCATCTAGTAATTTCTCCCAATTTAATGGAAATCACTTAGTGTAATGTTTACTCTAGGTTTAAACAGACTGTTTTGTCCCAGTTGTTTCCTGAAGTCTCTAACTTTTTTTTTATTAGAAATGCCAATAGAATATTGTCAGATGCTATTTTGGCATGATAATATGTTTTCTCCTTAAATTTGTTAATGTGATACTGTGGTCATGAAGGCAGTATGGTAGTAGGTCAAGAATGAGAAAAACAGAACAATGGACCAAAATAAAGAGCCCTGAAAAAGACCCAGCTTACATGTGTGGTTCATCTGATTTGTGATAAAGGTTCCTCTGCAGTGTAGTTGGAAAATGGTGGTCTTTTCAATAAAGAGCACTGGATCAGTCACATCTCTAAATGAATAAAAATAGTTACTCTTTTTATTTTGTTATCAGAATTGCTTCATGTAGTTTGAATCTTTATTACTTGCTGTTGCTTTAGGCCTCACTAAGTTGATGAGGCTGGCTTTGAACTCGCAATCCTCCTGTCTCAGCCTCCTGAGTCAGTGGGAGGCTGGGTGTGCACTACGGTGTCAGCAAGAGACGCATTTTAAAAATAAAATTACAGGTAGATTCAAGGAAAAAGGATGGAATAAAATGTTATCAGGATAGTAAATACAAAAAACTAGAGTGGTTATACAATGGGTATTAAGACAAGAGACAAAAAGGAATGTTTCCTAACACAAGGGTCAATTCATTAAGACAACTCAAAAGTGCACATACCAAATAATAAAGATTCGAAATATATGAAGCAAAAACTGAGCAAACTAAAGGGAGAAACAGATGAATCCACAATAGTGGTTTGAAATTTCAAACCCCCTCTCTCAGGAGTTGATAGAATAATTAGAGAAAAAAAGTAAAAATATAACAATGAAAATCAGCACTAAACAATAACACATCAAAATTTATGGAATACAGTTAAAGGAGTAGAGGAAAAGTTGTAGATTTTGAAAGCTTAGATTAAAAGTATTCTTTTAAATCAATTATATCTGTTTGCTAAGAAGTCAGAATAAAGTAGAATAAAAGGTTGAGCAGAGATGACATAAGCAACATATGTAAGTATTCAACAGAAAAAACAAAAATTTAGCTTCTTAATAACTTTAATAAAATTGTTAAACATTCTAGCAAGTTTAATGGAGAGACAGAAAAAGTAGCCAAGCACAGTGATAGGAACCTGTAATCCCAGCTACTTGGGAGGATCCCTTGGGTCCAGGAGTTGGACACCAGCCTGCAACATGGCATGACCCTTTTAGAGGGGGACAGGGGATGAATATATGAATTATAAAAATGTAGAGTGGAAGAGGGAGCATCCTTAATTTTTTCAGATATTCAAAGGTAGAATTGAAAAGTGAATTCTAAATTTCATTTTTATCATTGAATTTATTATTATAGTGGTATTCATGATTCTAACTGATGAGCCAGTGCTCCAGCTCCAAGCTTTGCACTCCTTAAGAACTAATTCTTGGGGCTGGAGTGGTGGCTCAGTGGTTTCAGGTTCAAACCCCAGCACCATGTACACAACAAAGTATTGCAGCAAAAAAAAGATCACATGAAAAAATAAAATTGATTCCTTCTCTCTCTCTCTCTTACTGTCTCTTTATAAAAACAACAACAACAACAAAAAAAAAACAACCCTAATTCTTCGGGTTGGAGCGGTGGCTCAGCGGTCACAGGGCTTGCCCGGCATGCATGAGTATGCGAGTTCGAACCCCAGCATCATGTAAACAACGAAGTCTTGGAGCAACGAAAGCCACATGAAAAGCTAAATAAAAATTGTTAAAAAACAAAAAACCTAATTCTTCTATCAACTAATTTATCAAAGAATTTATAATGGGAGGGATACCATCACGTGCTCCCTGGCGGGCTTATCTGTTTCTTTTCTGAACCAACCCAGGCCAGGACAAACTCAATAACTCATCTGAGAAAGATCTTGCAACATACTCTTCCAAATGTTCACTTCTCAATCCTCCTCATTAGGAAGACAATTATAAATATATGTGCTTAACAGAGCTTGAAAATACTTGATCAAAGCCTGACAAACAAAAGCATGCTGAAATTTTGATAGGCATTGTTTTGAAACTATAGATCGATTCACCTAAGTTGTCTAATTTATGGGTATAAAGTGTGTCATGGTGCTTCCATAGAAAATTTTTAATATATATAAGGTCAGTGATAATGTCCACTCTTTGAATTAAGTTTTGATAATTTGTATGTTCTCTCTTTTTTCCTTGTTAATTAAAAAAATAATAATTTTGAGGGCTAGAGTTGTAGCTCAGTGGTAGAACACTTGCCTCACATGTGTGAGGCACTGAGTTTTATCCTTAGCACTGCATAAACATAAATAAAGTCATTATCTCCATCTAAAAAAAAAAACCTGACAAACAGAAAACACATAGCTTCTTTAGGTAACTAACAGAATTATGGTTGCAAAAATCAGTAAGAATAGGGGCTGGAGCGGTGGCTCAATGGTTTTGGTGCTTGCCTGGCAAGCACGAGGACCCGGGTTCAAATCCCAGCACCGCATACACAACTAAGTGTTGGAACAACAAAAGCCATGTGAAAAAAACCTAAAGTTGTTTCTCTCTTTCTCTGTCTCTCTCACTGTCCCTCTCTCTTAAAATAAAAATATTAAAAAAAATCAGTAAGAATAAAGAACACCTAGGAAACGAGGATGTAGCTCAGTGGCAGACCGCTTGCTCAGCATGTAGGAGATCTTGGGGTTTGACTCTCCAGCATCCCAAAGTAAATGGATAAAAATAAAGCCAAACGGCAATATCAACCACCTTAACATAACAGTAAGCTCACCAAGGCAAGAGAGAGAGAGAGAGAGCTTGACAGAGCTCTGAGAGAGGGCGACTGCGAAAGCTTCAGGGAGCTGGAGTGACCTTTCAGTGCGTGCAGGTTCTGTTGGGATTTGGGGGGATTTCCTTTGAGCTGCTTGATGTACAGCCACACCCCGCTGGAGTATATATACTGAGCACACAGTACATACGTTAGGCAACTTCTAGTAGCATGAGCTTTTCTAACCCTGGTGGGGCAATAATACAAACCCATACTCGCGGAGAGCACCCTGTCCATCCTATAGCCTGCCCGCTAGTCCACCTTCCTGCCCTGAATGCTCCTGCGCTCTCCGGTCCCCGCCTACTGAGCCCGCGCTTGCGCACTCCACGCAGTTCGTTCAGAAGGCCTACAGCCCTTCCCCGCGGCGGACTACATTTCCCACAAGCCCCCGCGCCGTTTCCTTCCGGCTTCCCTGCGGCTGTCGGCTGCGAGAGGTGAGTTGGTCGCGTGCACTGAGGAAATGGGCGCGGGGGCGGCGCGGGGGCGGCGCGGACTTCTGTGTGAGTCGGGTTGCAATGACTCTGAAGTTTTGTGACGCTAACTGGGCACCGGGTGCCCTACGGCGCCCTCTGCCCTCCCGCTTCAGGGCCCACAGGCCCGGAATGGCTGCGAGTTAGATATATGAACGCCAGAGTGAAGGCCTCCAAACAAAAAGACGCAGTCCTGAGAACAGCTGTACATCTCCGAAGCAGATTTAACCGCGTTCCCTCCCGAGGCCATCAGGGAACTCGGAGACAGATTCAGTTTCGCCTTCGCCTTTCTCTCCGACGCGGGGAAGGGTCAGCTTTACCTCTATTTCCAGCTGGCTGTGTGTGGAAGATGGTGGGAGCAACTGTGGTAGCGGTTTTGTGTCCGGAGTCAGGGCTGCGAGAACGGGCTCCTAGGAAGGCCGGACGTTGCCATTGTCCTCCGGCTGATCCTTAGGAAGGCGGAGGTGATGGAGGGAGTGATTGTTGCTGCATATGTAAAAACCCAATGCCAATATTAGTTTGTGCTTCCTCTTGTTCCATTAAGTGTAATTTCGATTTTCCCTCATCTGGGAAAGAGCGAAGTCAACACGAACTGGAAAAAGCAGCAACCCTGTCATTATCAGGCTAGGAGAGAAGCGACACCGAAAGCCAGTTGCAACATTAATAGAAAACATTATTTCTCCCTAGGACATGCCGCAGTTGTTAAATGCCATAACGACTCCCTATTTGAAAGATTATGGTTTTCTTAGCAGTGATGCTCAGACTTGCTTTGCTATTTTTATTTTGTTACTGGTGACACTCAAGCTAGCACTCAATCGTCTAAGTAATCTGCCTGCCCTCGTCTCACTTTAGAAACAGCAGCCATTCTAGATCTTCACAGCCCTTACATCCTCTTCAGAATCCTTCAACCGAGGACTGGGAGCGTAGCTCAGGAGCAGAGCAGTTGCTTTCTGTGCATGAGGCCCTGGGTGCTACCCCCAAACATCACAAAACACAACCATAACAACTAAAAAACCTGTAAAACCTTTAGACACTGCTACGCACTTAATTGATTTAATTGTTGCTATTATGTTCTAATTCTGTTTTCCCTCATCACCCAGATCCACAAATTATGAGTATTTTGCCCCGTTTGCTTTTATCCATCCATATACCTTCTCTTTGTAAATTGTTCATAATTTAGAATTGCCTATGAAGGTGATGCTTTGCAATTAATCAGCATTATAAGAAAGAACAAGGCTGAGACAAGCCTATTTTTATTGGTAGAGAAAAAAAAAAACCCAAAGAGATTTCTTTAATAATTATGGGACAAAGGTGGGTATGTAGTATTCTCTATCTTAAGTGATATAGCTTTTATTAAATGCTTATTTTCTACGTTAAGTTCTTCAAATGTTGTATATTATTTAGTCCTCATAACAACCTTTTGAGGTGGAAACTATAATTATCACCATTTGATTCAGGAGGAGATAAAGACACTGAAAAGTAACTGATCACAGTTAATAACTAGTAGAGTCCAGATTTTTTATCCTAGAAGCCTAATGGCAAAGCCTGTTAGTTATCATTAACAGTATACCAAATCTCATCATTATGTATACTTTTTTTATTGAGAAATTTATTTGTTGAACAATCATACAAATTTTTAACAAAAAATATATATTGTATATAGATTCATCACTATGTATACTTAAATCTTTTCCTGCCTGAGTAATTCATCACCATTTGTGGAAGAAATATCAATTTTTGATGATAAAAAACACTATCAGGTTGTGTTTAGATTTTCCTGAAGCTATGGCATCATTGTGGTGATAAATGGATTTCCTACAATGAGATAACATGCCTCACAAATTTTATTTACTTACTTTTGGAGAAAGAGTCTGTGTTGCCCAGGGTAGTCTTGAACTACTGACCTCAAGTGATCCTCCCACCTCAGCTTCCTGAGTAGCTGGACTCAGCTACCCACCTACTTGAGGTCAGCTTACGATTTTTTTTTTTTTCTCCAGGGCTGAGGACCGAACTTGGGACCGTGCGCATGCTAGGCAAGCGCTCTGCCACTGAGCTAAATCCCCAACACCCCCCCCCTTTTTTTTTGAGAGAAAGAATAAAATTTTTAGTTTTTTATGAGGCTTTCGTTCCTCTGACACTTTGTTGTGTATGTGGTGCTGGGGTTTGAACCCATGTCCTTGTGCATGCCAGGCAAGTGCTTTAACCTGAGCCACCACCTTAGCCCATAATTTTTATTTTGATGATGTTCAAAACAAGTAGGACAAGAAGCTTCACAGGTGTAGGGGTTTATAGGCATCTTAGCCAAAGGACAGATTCAAAAGCAAAATAAGAATTTGCCAGGAAGAAGAGAAAGGCAGCAGTCTTTTTTCTTTTCTTTTTTTTTTTAAGAGAGAGGGACAGTGAGAGAGAGAAACAACTTTATTTAGTTTTTCACATGGCCTTAGTTGCTCCAACACTTAGTTGTGTACGTGGTGCTAGGGTTTAGAACCTGGGTCCTCATGCTTGCCAATCACTGAGCCACCGCTCCAGCCCAAGGCAGCAGTCTTTGGTTGTACAGTAGAGCTCTTGAACTTACTCCTCCTGAAACATTGTATCCTTTGATTACCCACCCCACACACTGTTTTGTTTGGTATCAATGCATTGCTGAGACTGGCTTTGAATTTACCATCCTCTTACCTCAGCCTCCCTAGCCGCTAGGATTACAGGTGTGTGCCATCATTCCAGGCTCCACACCAGACTCTGGTAAAGACAGTTCTGTTCTGTGAGATCAACTCTTCTAGATTTCACTTATGAGTGAGGTGATAAAGTATTGACTTTCTGTGGTTGGCTGATTACACTTAACATAATGTCTTCTACCTTCATCTATTTTGTCGCAAATGACACGATTTCTTTTTTTGTTTTGTTTTTTGTCTTTGTAGTACTGGGGATTGAATCCAGGGGTACACTACTGCTGAGTTAGCCCTTTTTTTAAAATATATTTTGAGAGAAAGTCTCACTAATTTGCCCTGGGTAACCTCAAAATTTCAGTCCTCCTGCCCCAGCCTTCCAAATAGCTGGGTGTGTGCCACCTTACCATTATCAGAACTTAAAAGACACTAGTCAGAGACTTTTGTTATTCTTTTCTAAGCAGTACACACCAACATAGGCAAACTAAATCATAGAGTTGGTTCATGAATGGAAACCTGAAGTAAAAGATAAATACCACTCAGGAAAATCAACATCTTTTTTTGTTTTGGTTTGGTTTTTTCTACAGTATCCTAAGCCTTTTTCTTGGGCCAAAGGAAGACTGAAAACAAAACTTGAAATGAAATTATTTCCCTTATTTGGAGTATTAGAGAAGAAGTTCAGGTTCACACTCTGTTTAATATGATTTTGAGAGTCGTGGCTGTCACTGTAAACATTTTAACTGGTTCTGCTAGGCATCATTTTTTCCCTCTCTAAATAGTTTCATACTAAGTGCTGGTGTTTTCTAGTGTCATTCTGTTTTGTTTTGTTTTAGACACATTGGTTTCACCACTATAAAAGTTAGGGCAACATGGCATTAGCCTTGGATAACTAAGTATATATACATTTGTTCTTGATTGTTTGACAATGTTTCCCCCTCAATTGTAACTCCGTATTCATCAAAAAAAAAAAAAAAAAAAAGGGCAGCGTCATCACTTTTTTCCTTTTTTTTTTTTAGGGCTGAGGACCGAACTCAGGGCCTTGCATGTGCTAGGCAAGTGCTCTGCCACTGAGCTAAATCCCCAGCCCCAATGTCATCATTTTTAATAGCGGCGTGCTGTAGATCAGTGGTAAGGATGTGCCACAGTTTGCTTAATCATTTTCCCAGTTGGTTCTTATCCACTACAAACCACGTCTGTCAGCGTGCATCCTCATGTACATCCTCATATACATGTATGTATAGTTCATTTAGTCTCAGAGTTGAGGTTTCTGATTCACAGGGTTTATAGGGGTTAAACGCTACTTACACACTTAAAAATGTTGACCATGCTCAGGTCCATTTCCCTATAACCTTGTTATTTTTGTTGTTGGATTAACATTTATCTCCTTGGGGCTGGAACATTGGCTCAGCAGTTATGGCGCTTGCCTGGCTTGCACAAGGACCCAGGTTCAAACCCCAGCACCACATTCATGATTAAGTGTCAGAGAAACAGAAACCAGATGAAAAAATAAATAAAAATTGATTCTCTTTCTGTCTCACTCCCTCACTTAAAAATTTTTTTCCTTAATACTGAGGTTTAGTGCTTAATTTTTTTTTTTTTTAAAGAGAGAGGGACAGTGAGAGAGACAGAGAAAGAGAGAAACAACTTTATTTAGTTTTTCACATGGCTTTAGTTGCTCCAACACTTAGCTGTGTACATGGTGCTCAGGTTTGAACCCAGGTCCTGGTGCTTGCCAGGCAAGCACCGAAACCGCTGAGCCACCGCTCCAGCTCTGGTGCTTAATTTTTTAATTGACAGAAGAAATTGTGTGGATTTCTTGTGTGCACCATGATGTTTTGAAGCACACGTACTGTGAAATGACTAAAACTACCTGATTAACACATGTATTATCTTAGTTTTTTTTTCTTTTTTTTTTTATTTGAGAGGAACAGTGGGAGAGAGAGAATCAATTTTATTAAGTTTTTCATGTGGCTTTTGTTGCTGACACTTTGCTGGGGTTTGAACCCACATCCTCACACATGCCAGGCAAGTGCTGTAATTGCCAAGCTGCTCCAGCCCAGGTATTCTTTTTTGTTTTTTGTTTTGTGTGTGTGTGTATGTGTGTGTGTGTGTGAAGAGAACATTTTATATTCACTCTCTTAGCAATTTTCAAGAATATGTTGTTGAGGGCCTCAAGCAATTTCCAGACCAGCCTCACCAATTTAGCAAGTCCCTAAGCAGCTTAGTGAGACACTGTCTAAAATAAAAAGTAAAAAGGTGTAGGAATATGGCTCAGTGGCTAAGTGCCACTGGATTCAATTCCTGATACCAAAAGGGAAAAAAAAATTACATTATTGACTATAGTCACAATGTTGTTCAATAGAAGTCATGAACTTATTTCTCCTGAGACTTTGTATCCTTTGAACACCCACCCAGCCTCTGGTAAACACAATTCTCTAGATCCCACTTACGATATAGTATTGGCTTTCGGTGGTTGGCTTATTACTCTTAACAATGTCCTCTAACTTCATCCATGTTTTCACAAATGTCAGGATATAATAATCCTTATTTTTTCTACCATGAATTGAACCCAGGGGTACTCTACCATTGAGTTACATCCCCAGCCTTTTATTTACTTTGAGAGAGTGTCTCACTGATTTGCTGAGTGTGGTCTCAAAATTTCAGCCCTCATGCCTCAGCCTCCCAAGTAGCTGGAATTACTGGTATGTGCCACCATGCCCAGCAGGATTTCCTTTTTATGGCTGACTAGCACTCAAATGTGTGTATACACCACATTTAAAAAATTTTTCATCTGTTGATGGACACCTAGGTTGATTCCATATATTGGCTTTTGTTGAGAATGCTATAATAAACACGGGAGTGTAACTCTTGCTTCAGCATACCAGTTTCTTTTCAATATATACTCTCAGTAGTATGTTGCTGGTAGTTCCATTATTCACTTTTAGTAGTATCTCCATACTGTTTTCCATAATGGTTGTTCCAATTTATTTTGCTACAAACAGTGTGAAGGTTCTCTTTTCTCCACATCCTCTATAAAATTTCTTGTCTATTGACTTTTTTTGTGAGATGATACTCTCATTGTGGTTTTAATTTGTATTTCCCTGGGCTGGAGCGGTGGCTCAGTAGTTCCTGTGCTTGCCTGGCATGTGCAAGGACACTGGTTTGAGCCCCAGCACCATGTACACAATGAAGTGTTAGAACAGTGAAGGCCATATGAAAAACTAAATAAAAATTTGATTCTGTCTTTCTCTCTCGCTCTCTCTCTCACTATCCCTCTCTCTTTAAAAAAAATTGCATTTCCCTAATGATTAGTGATATTAAACATTTTTTCCATATACCTGTTTGACCATTTATATATTTTATTTTGAAAAATGTCTGTTCAGGTTCTTTGCCCCTTTTAAAGTTTAAGTATATGTTTTCTTGCTGTTGAGTTGTTCAAGTTCGTAGTATATATCATATCTTAACACCTTATTAGATGTATACTTCACAAATATTTTCTTCCATTCTGTAGATTATCTCTCTCGACTCTTTTGTTTCCTATCTTATGCAGAAGTCTTTTAGCTTGATATAATATTATTTTATCTATTTTAGCTTTTGTTGACGGCACTTTTGGAGTAAAAAAAGAAAAAATCATTGCTGAGACTGATGTCATGGAGCTTTTCTCCTGTTTTCGTCTATCGTATTTCTAGTTTTGGGTTTTAAATTTAAGTGTTTACTGCACTTTTGAGTTTGAGTTGTTTTTTGTATATGATGTGAGATAAGGGTTCAGTTTCATTGTTCTGAACATGGATATTCATGTTTCCCAGCACCATTTATTGTGTTTCTGGTACCTTTATAAAAATTAAAATTAAGTTGGGGGCTGGCACAGTATCTTAGTGGTTATGGCACTTGCCTGGCATGCGCGAGGACATGTGTTTGAACACCAGTAACACATACACAACTAAGTGTCAGAGCAACAAAAGCTACATGAAAACTGAATAAAATTGATTCTCTCTATCATTGTCCCTCTCTCTTTAAAAAAAGAAAAAAAAAGAGGGAGATTATGCTGGAGCGATTGCTTGGCAATTATGGCGCTTGCCTGGCATGCATGAGAGCGTGGGTTTGAACCCCAGCTCTATGTATACAACGAAGTAACAGAGCAGCAAAATCCATAAAAAAAAAGCTAAAATAAAACTGATTCTTTCTCTCTCTCTTACTGCCCACTTTCTCTCTTTAAAAAAAGAGAATCAGTTTTATTTATTTCATCTGGTTTCTTTTTCTCTGACACTTAGTTGTGTACATGATGCTGAGATTTGAACCTGGGTCCTTGCACATGCCAGGCAAGCCCTCCAACTGCTGAGCCACTGCTCCAGCCCTCATTGATTGATCTTGATCCTTGTTTCCATATGTTGATGTCTGTGTTTTTGAAGAAGTAGGTACTTACTTTAGTCATCAGAAATTGCATTTGTTGGGACTGGAGTGGTGGCTCAGAGGTTACGGCGCTTGCTTGGCATGCGCAAGTATGCAAGTTCAAACCCCAGCACCACATGCACAGTGAAGTCTCGGAGCAACAAAAAGCCACATGAAAAACTAAATAAAAAATGGTTTCTCTCTCTCTCTCTCTCTCTCTCTCTCACTGTCCCTCTGTCTTAAAAGAAAAAGAAATTGCCTTTGTCTTGTAAAATCCTGCAATTTTTAGTCTAGCTGGAGTTTCTGGGAATGCTGTCTGGTGCGATCTCAGCCTGCAGTTACTACAGTGGGTGTAGAGCTTGGGTGTGCCAGAACCTGGAGCTGCCATGTTTGGCACAGTGGTGCTGTACACCAGAAATTCTGTGGCTGCACCAGCACTGCCCACACCTGAAGCTTGGGGCTTCTGGCCCTGGCACCACACAGGTGTACACTAGAAGTCTGGGGCCTGCTGTGGCTATCATGGCACTGTGACTTGCTTGAAGCAAGGGTCCACTGCATCCTGCTGACTGCAGACCCTGGGCTCATTGACATTGGCCTGGTATGGGCTGAAGATCAAGTCCACTAGGGAAGTCTGAAACCTGAGGTCATGGAGTCCTGTGTGGCACCAGGGTGGCTCTGGAGACTCAGTCTTTGTATGTTGTCCTGGGAATCTGTGGTCATCAGAATTTGACCATTGCTGGTTTTTACTATAGTTGGAGACCTAGGCAAAGTTCTATGCTCATTTTTTTCCTTCCCCCAAGTGGATACTATCTCTCTCTGTGCTGTCCTGTTTGGGGTTGGGTAAGGAGAAACATAATTGTTGTAAAATTATCTTTGCTACCCTCTTCAGTTGTCTTTTCTTATTGTGCTATAACCAATTATGGTGATCTTGCACCTGGTTTCCTTAGCTGTTGTGGAAGAATTTTTATTTGAAGATAGTTATTCAAATTGATGTTTCTGTAGATTGCCAGAGAGAAATACCATGCCATTTTCTGAACTGTAGTTTTTTTTTAAGTTATTGGTTATTTTTGTTTTTTTAGAAAGCCCTTCATTCTCAGGTTTCTCTGAGCCAAACAGAAGTCCAATCCATCGGAACTCAAAACCAAATTTGAAAGAAAACTGACTTTTTAGTTAGAGAAATGTGGATTCAAAACAAACATCTTCCATTTGACTGGTTTTACTTCTGAGCATCAGTATGTTTAAAGAAGAAAACTACATTGTGTAGTAATGCTGATGCCCAACTTACAAATGTGTTTTAAGTACTCATCACATAGATGCTGAATGAAAGAATGATATAGACTAACTTCAAGGATCATGAATCTTCTCCTTCCCAGTTTGGATACTAAAAGAGAGGGATGATAAAGGATGTCATGTTATGAGATGTCCTGACTGGGAAACTGGAGTGATGAGTTGGCCCATCTGGAGAAAGGAAATGCAGCTTTATAATGGAAGGATCTACCAGGTTCAATTGATATGGTTAAGTTCTAGTCCAATGTCAGGACCAGATTCAGATTGCCAGGTGGAGAACTGGTGAGAAATTCTCCTGAAAAGTATCTGGGCTTCTGTACCAAGTCCATCGGCATTCAGCTGGTTGTCCTCAAAGCTTGCATTTCTTCAAACTCCCCATATTGTCCTCCAGTTTTATTTGGGTAGGTCTGGGTATAGTAGTAGGAAGTTGTTTGGAAGTTGGAATAGAAGAGGAAAAAATGCTTATATTAATGTAAATCATTTGTTCTGATTTCACAGCTGCTTTTTCTTTTTCTAGCTCTGGCTTGTTTGGACTCTGGAGTTCTCCAACAGAGAAATTTTGAAAAGGACTGACCAATTCTTATAGTTCTAAAACCATGGCCCATGTAAGTTAGTGTTTCTCTTTCCTTTTTGAAATGCTAGATTTGTAGATCATTTTTAGAATGATCATTCTAGATCAATTTCTAGATCATGTGCACATATTCATTCCTTTCCCTGAACCTTCTGGTTTAACAGAACTCCAGGAACCTGCTTCAGTTACTCTCATTCCTGAAAGGATTGGGGACAGTAGCACATTATTCTCTCTACGTGCCTTCCCTTCTTCATTAGTGTTGCCCATCTCCCATTTGCAGAACCACTGTCAAGAGCTATAAGAGAGGGGCTGGAGCGGTGGCTCAGCGGTTTCGGCACTTGCCTGGCAAGCACAAGGACCTGGGTTCAAACCCCAGGACCACATATACAACTAAGTGTTGGAGCAACTAAGGCCATGTGAAAAACGAAATAAAGTTGGTTCTCTCTTTCTCTGTCTCTCTCACTGTCCCTCTCTCTTAAAAAAAAAAAAAAAAAGCTATAAGAGAGTTAAAGTGAAATGCCTTAAGAAAATGTAGACTTTTTCTGCAGAATGTCCCTCTTTTAACATATTCCAGTGGAACCACTTTTTTTTTTTTTTTTTTTTTTAAGGGCTGAGGACCGAACTTGGGGCCTTATGCATGCTAGGCAAGCACTCTGCCACTGAGCTAAATCCTCAGACCCTCAGTGGAACCACTTTTGATTTCAATACTTAAACTTCAGAAAAAAATATTTCTCCTAATATGATTTTTGGTTTAGCTATATATAGAAAACAATTATATCCCCAATTTGTAGGATTTTCAAAAAGTTAGGCTGCTTCATTTAGAAAGGCATGTAAATCTTAAGTGTAGAGATGAATGAATTTTCCTAAATTGAATACAGGTCAAGGAATGAATATAACTAGCACCTCAGGTGCCCCCCTCTAAGTCATTACCCATCACCCAGCTCAAGTGTAACCATTATCTTGACTTTGAACATCACAAAATTAATTTTGCCTATTTTTAGAACATTAAGTGGAATCATATAGTTTAAAACAAAAACATTGTCCAGGAAGAGTCTGGATGTGTTCCACATGCAGTTGCTCAACCCCCCAGAATCACCCACAGATGTTTTGAAACATGTCATTAAAGGAGATATGGTGCTGCTGAGGGTAAAGGAGGCATCAGAGCAACAGAGTGAATGTCAGTCATTCCTGCCATTGTGTCCTTGTTAGAAATGTTTTTCCATAGTGTACTTCACAAGTAGGCCTTGTTTTCTTCTATGAGTTCTTAAAAGGTTGAAGAAAATTGTGGAGAAAGATGCAAAGCAAGTGAGCAAAATTAATTTAATAAAAAAGATAGTGAAGTGCTGGGGAGGTAACTCAGCAGTACAGTACTTGACCAGCATGCATGAGGACCTGGGTTCCTTCCCCAGCACCATATACACAACTAAGTGGAGGAAAAACAAAAACCAGATTAAACAAACACACACACACAATGAAAATACTAAAGTCCAAGATGTATCTGTCTGTACATACATACATATACAGATGATGTATGTAATTCTGTGTTGGAAAAAAATGTTGTGAACCTAATTGGAAAGTTGAAATTGACATATACTATTTTCTAATTTAAAATGATGGAAAAATAGGTACCTGGTTAATAATGTGTTAGAATGTCTGATTTTTAGGAATGGATTACTAATACTAAGTGGGAGGTCCTTGTTTTGAGTGCTCCTAAAAGATTTGTGGTTTGATGAAAGAGAATTTATACCTATTTGATTGCTTATGGGGAACATTTTAAACTCCTCCACAGATCTGAGTTTTTTAAGTGTATAAGATAGGGTTTAACATTGACTGATTTCAGTTTCTGTATGTGTTGAGATCTTTTAGGATTGTATGGGTTGAGAAGAGATATAATTGAGACCTTACATGGTAGGGCCTAAAATGTCAGTGCTGTCTTGACATCTTTGTCAAGGCCTCAAAGTTTTAACCATGAGCACCCTGCTCTCCCCAGATATGCCTGTTTATCCAGTGGAAAAGCCTTCCTTCCTAGCTAGTTCACCTATCACCTAGACAAACTATCCTTTCTTAGTGCTCAACCTAACAGGTTTCACATCCCTGGCTGCCCATGGAATGATTCAGACAAGCCAGTCACATCCCCTTATGGGAATCAGGGAACACCTCATCCTTGTTTCAACCTTAGCCTACCTCCCTTTGCTCCTATTGTTCTCTTTATTCCTGAATGTAACCCCTGTGACCCTCCATGATGTGTGATGTCTTCTCTCAGACTGTGAGTATATGTGAATAATAAATTAGTATCAATCTCATCTGTCTGGTGTCTGCTGTTTGGCTATCTAGAGCTTTTTTTTTTTTATCTAGAGCTTTTTTAGCACATATTACTCCCTCATCAATAGGGTGAATGGATGGTGATCAAAACAGGTTTGCAAATAGGTCAAGAATCATCTCTGGGGCTGGAGCGGTGGCTCAGCGGTTTCGGTGCTTGCCTGGCAAGCACAAGTACCCGGGTTCAAACCTCAGCACCACGTACACATCTAAGTGTTGGAGCAACTAAGGACATGTGAAAAAACTAAAATAAAGTTGTTTCTCTTTTTCTCTGTCTCTCTCACTGTCCCTCTCTCTTTAAGGAAAAAAAAAAAAAAGAGAGAGAGAATCATCTCTGATGACTTTTCTCCCAGAAAGAATAATACAAGGAACAAAGTCATTGTATACTTTTATAGGATGTGCTGGTCTAGAGCAGGATTTTTTCACCTTGGAACTATCGACATTTTGAGGCAGAGACTCCTCTGTAGAATGTCTAACAATGTCTCTGGTCTTCACCCAACAGGTGATAGTAACACTCACATCTCTCCCTGAGTTGTGATGACAAAAATTGTCTCCAGATACAGCCAGATGTCTTTTGGGGAACAAAGTCACTCTTTGTTGAAAACCATTATGCTGGAGTGTTTTCTTCACCATATTGTTATGATTCAGTATTTTTTTTTAAAGAAAGAAGGACAGTGAGAGAGAGAGAGAGAGAGAGAATATCAATTTTTATTGAGTTTTTCACATGGTCTTTGTTGCTCAGACACTTAGTTGTGTATGTGGTTTGAACCTGTGTACTTGCGCATGCCAGGCAAGCACTGCAACTGCCAAGCCACTGCTCCAGCCCCAATTCAGCATTCTACAACTCAGAAACAACAGCAGCGAAAAGGTGCCCAATGAGGGATGACAGAAAAGAGTAAGAAGATTATTCCGCTGCATAAATGTTAGATGTTATAGACAGTAAAAGCTCGGGAAGACTTAAAATTATATTGAATTCAGACATCTAACTTTTAAAAAAGAGAACTGGGTATATTAAAAATGAGGACTACTATGTAACATTTTGAAAAGTTTACTAACAAATTGGTTGTAACAGGGAGAAGGGGTGTAATAAAATTTGACTTGTGATAAGCTTGAATCTTCATACAGATTTTGTAGTACATTTAGGAGAAATTTTTGTCAGTTTTTCATAATCATTAAAGAGCAAAGAGGGTGGAATACTTCATATTTTTTTAGAATTTATGGTGGAAGCAGAAGGCTTGTGTGTGCTACTTGATTTGAGATTTTTTGGTTATTTTATTCATTTCCAGACATGTTTGGATAAAAATTTAATCTTATTTTCAGCCACAGGACCATTCAAGACCACAGAAACACTCTGCTTTAGAGATACTAATTTTCTTGCTGTCCCCTACTTGTGTTTTCAGCCCTATGCTAGGTGCATGCAGTGTGTGTAGTCCTCACCATACCCTGTAATCCTCAGTTTTTTCTTTTTCCACTTAAAGAATATTTATTCTATGTCCACAAATAATCCATGAGTTTATTTTTTCAGGGTTCAGTGACATTCAGGGATGTGGCCATAGACTTTTCACAGGAAGAATGGGAATTTCTGGACTCTGCTCAGAGGGACTTATATAGGGATGTAATGTGGGAGAACTACAGCAACTTCATCTCACTAGGTAAGATTATTTATCCAAAGGATATTAGCTTTCTCTACTATCAATTTTATGGCATATTTCAAGAAACTGCTAAATTTTTACTCAGTGTTTTCAAAAAGAATGGTTTAGGCTTTGTTTAATTGGAAATGGAGCCCTCCATTCAACATCTAATCATTCTCAGCCTGGTATGTTCTTCATACTTTCTTCAGACTCTGTCATTCCTGTTTTCTTAGTATTCAAGGAGCTGGATTTAAATATGGTAGAATTGCCCAAGAAACCAGATTTCACATTGTATTTGAGTTCAGAGTTGACATAGATGCTTCATACTCCTTTCTAATCCTCCTACAGGCAGAATACTCTGACACAGGCTTCTTATTTTCTCAAAAAATCAAAGGAGATGATAGAGAGTGGAGGTGATGTTCCCTGCATTTATTTGCACTTAGGCATTATGAAGTAACCTTTTGATTTATGTAGTTAGCTATAAATTTATATAACCAAATCTGAGTGTAAGAACTTCAGGGTTTATAATTTCATTTGACATTTTTCTTTTAAGCAGGACCTTCTGTTTCTAAACCAGATGTGATTACCTTATTGGATGAAGAAGGGATGGTTGTGAAGGAAGGGATAAGAAGATACTGCCCTGGTGAGTAAGGACTGAGCAGACATGGAGAAATCATTACTGCTGGTAATAGCTAAACTAGTTAGGGCAGTAGCACACCCTTGAGAGGTCGTTAGGCATCTCTTCAAAAGCCCCTGGCCTGTGAGGGAAACACTTGAGACCTGAAACAAATTAAGATCTTTTAAGTATAGACTAGCAAAGTAACTTTATGTTGACCTTGATTACACCATTCCTATTATTTCTCTCTTTCTTCAAAGAGAAGAGCTGTTCTCAGTAGAAGAAAAAAAATGATAATACATATAAGGTCAGAAATCATTAAAACTAAAAAAGTTTAGTAAAGCCAAAAGTTGATTGATTGATTGATTTCTTTCTTTCTTTTTTAAAGAAAGAGGGACAGTGAGAGACAGAGGGAAAGAAAATCAGTTTTATTTAGTTTTTCATGTGGCTTTCGTTGCTCTGATAGTTCGTTGTGTACGTGGTGCTGGGGTTCGAACCCCGTACTTGTGCATGCCAAGCAAGTGTTGTAACCGCTGAACCACCACTCCAGCCCCCAAAGTTGATTTCTTGAGATCAACAAAGATAGTAAACACCTGGAGAGCATAAATTACTGATATCAGGAATGAAAAAGGGGTTTTCACTTTACATTTTTTAGCCATTAAAAGAATAAGATGATTCCATGAATAACTTTATGCCAATAAATTAAGAAAATATTTTTAGTTATAGATGGACAGAATATTTTATTTTATTTATTTATTTTTACGTTGTGCTAAGGATTGAACCCAGTGCCTCACATGTGGTAGGCAAGCACTCTGCCACTGAGCTGCCAATAAATTCAACACCTTAAATGAATTGGAAAAATTATTTGAAAAATACAGCTTACCAGAACTGATACTTGGTAAAAAAATAAAATGAATAAACTTATGTCTATTAAAGTAATTGAATTTGTTATCAGCATTCTTTTCACAAAGAAAATGCTAGGCCCAGGTGGCTTTATTGATGCATTCTATTAAATATTTAAGGAAGAAATATCATCATTATTATATAAATATTTTCAGAAAAGAAATGCCTCTCAATTCACTTTATGAAACCAGCAAAACTCTTAATAAGTTGACAAAGAAATTACTAGAAAAATTACAAATCCATTTTCTTCAAGTACATAATGTAAAATTAACAAAATATTAGCAAATCAAATCCAGAAAAATATAAAAATGTTGATCAAATGAACCTTATCCCTACTTACTTCAATCTTGGCTTTTAACATTCAGAAATTGATCATTGTAATCCACTACATTAAAAGGAAAAATAAGAGAGATTATATGAGGCTGGAGCGGTGACTTGGTGGTTGCGGCACCAGGTACACGGGTTCAGGCCCCAGCACCCATGTACACAGCTGAGTGTCTGAGCAATGGAGGCCATGTGAAAAGCTTAATAAAGATTGATTCTCTGTCTCTCTCTCTCTCTGTCTCTCTCTCACTTTCTCACTGTCCTCCTCTCTTTAAAAAAAAAAAAAGTTCATTTGATCATTCTATAGATATAAATATACCATATGACAAAATACAACATCCATACCTGATAAAAACTCTCAGCAAACTAGAAATTAAATTATCCTTAATCTAATAAAGGGCATCTGCTAAGAAAAATACTACATTATAAAATTCATGATATTTTTTTTTTTTTATGAGAGAGGGAGAGTGTATGTGAAAGTGAGTGAGTGAGAAAGAAAGAATTAATTTTGAATTTACAACTTTTGTTTTAGTACTAAGAATTGAACCCAGGGGTGCTTTACCACTGAGCCACATCCCCAGCCTTTTTTTTTTTTAATTTGAGGCAGGGTCTAACTACTGTTGCTTGGGTCTCGCTAAATTGCAAGGCTGGCCTCCAACTTGTGATCCTCTTGCCTCCACCTCTGGAGTTGCTGGGATTATAGGCGGGAGCCACCACACCTGGCTCACTTAATTTATATTTGAAACTTCAGTTCCAGAGGACAAATGGTAGTTCTGCTCATCATTGTTTAAGAATTGGCACCTAAGGGCAGAAATCATGAGCTGGCATCAGCTTTGGCTTGCCTCTGTCATTATGCATGTGATCTTGATTATGTGGCAACGATTCCTTCCTATGTGTATGACTATGTTGAATGAATAAAAAAAAAAAAGCCAAAATAAATGCTCAAAAAAAAAAAAGAAAAAAAAACAATTAATTTTATTAATTTTTTCATCAGACCTTTGTTTTTCCAACACTTAGTTGTGTATGTAGTGGTTTGAACCCACATCCTTATGCATGCCAGGCAGGCACTCTACCTCTGAGCCACTGCTCCAACCCGAACTTCATGATACTTAATTGAAGAATTTTTCTCTAGAATTGACAATAAGGCAGGGTTGCCCACTTGTCCCACATCTATTTAACATTAAATTGAGAGGTCTAGCCAATGCAGTAGAATAAGAAAATAAAAAGATACATAAAGATCAAAAAGGAAGAAGTAAAGATCTGTATTTGGAGATGGCACAACTGTATTCATGGAAAATCCTAAGGAATCAAAACAATAACTGTTCAAAGAGTATTGAGTGAAGATTAAAGTAATATCACAAAGTTCAAGGTTAATATAATAAAAAATCAAGTATTTTAAAATATTAGTAGCAACAAATTGGAAAATTATAGGAGTCAATCTATAAGTGTCAAAATCCATAAAATACTAATGAATAACTGATAAAATGTGCAAGTTCTCCACACTGAAAACTACAGAACATTGCTAAGAAAAATTAAAGAAAACCTAAATAATTGGGGAAAATTACTATTCCAAAAATGCTAATTTTATTGATTCATTGATTCAATACTTTTTTTTTTTTTAAAGAGAGAGGGACAGTGAGAGAGAAAGAGAGAAACAACTTTATTTAGTTTTTCACATGGCCCTAGTTGCTCCAACACTTAGTTGTGTATGTGGTGCTGGGGTTTGAACCCAGGTCTTCGCGCCTGCCAGGCAAGCACAGAAACCGCTGAGCCACCGCTCCAGCCCCGATTCAATACATTTTAACCATAATTCTAGCAGGTTTCTTTTGAGCAGAAATTAACAAGCTAATTCTATTTTTATGGTACTGGGGAATCAAAGCCAGGGTTACTTTTTTTTTCTTTCTTTCTTTCTTTCTTTTTTTTTTAGAGATAGAGCGAGATGAGAGAGAGAGAAAGAGAAGGAGAATTTTATTGATTTTTTTTTTTCATCTGGCCTTTGCTTTGCAGACACAGCTGTGTATGTGGTACTGGATTCAAACCTAGGTCCTTAAGCTTGCCAGGCAAGTACTGTAACCACTGAGTCACTGCTCCAGCCCCCAGAGTCACTATTTCACTGAGCTATGTACCCAGCTCTTTATATTTTTTATTTTGAGACAGTCTTGCTAAGTTGCTCAGCCTAATCTTGAACTTGTAATACTCCTGCCTCAGCCTCCTAAATTGCTGATATTATAGGTGTGTTTCACTTTACCTGGCAGCCAGCTGATTCTAAATATAAATATATTTGGAAATGCATGTCTAAAAGTAACCTTGAGGGGCTGGAGTGGTGGCTCGGCGGTTACAGCGCGTTTGCCTGGCATTCGCGAATACTCGAGTTCAAACTCTAGCACCATACACAACGAAGTGTCCAAGAAATAAAAGTTACATGAAAAACTAAATAAAAATTGCTTCTCACTTTCTCTCTCGCTCTCTCACTGTCCCCTCTTTCTTTAAAAAAAAAAAAAAAGTAATCTTGAAAGGTAGAAGAACTTATAGAATTTAGGTAACTTTAAGATACTCCAAGATAACTAGAGTGACACATGATTATAATCCCAGTGGCTTGGGAGGCTGAGGCAGGAGGATCCCAAGTTCAAAGCCAGCCTCAGCAACTTAGGCCCTGAGCAACTTTGTGAGACCCTGTCTTAAAAATAATTAAAAAAGGGGCTGGAGCTGTGGCTCAGAGGTTATGGCACCTGCCTTGCATGCGCAAGTACGCAAGTTTAAACCCCAGTAGCACATACACAGTGAAGTCTCAGAGCAGCAAAAGCCACGTGAAAAACTAAATAAAGTTGTTTCTTGCTTTAAAAAAATTTTTTAAAAAGGCTGGGAATGTGGCTCAGTGGTAAAGTGTCCCTGGATTCAATCCTGGTAATCCCCCCCCCAAAAAAAAGGTGCTCCAAGATTTATTATAAAACTATAGTAATTGGGCTGGAGCAGTGGTTCAGTGGTTACAATGCTTGCCTTGCATGAGTGAGTATGCGAGTTCAAACCCCAGCACCATGTACAAAATGAAGTCTCAGAGCAATGAAAGCCACATGAAAAACTAAATAAAATTGATTCTCTTCCTCTCTCTGTCTCTCTCTCTCAATCTCCCTCTCTCTTTAAAAAAAAACTATAGTAATCAAGATATTGTACTGTTGCCATAAGGGCAAGCAACAAACAGGGATCCTAGAAATAGACCCCACACACCTTCGCACCATTTAAAAGGCTCATTTATTTTTTGACAAAGGTGCCAAAATATTTGAATGGAAAAAGGAAAGATTTTCAATAAAGTATTATATGCTGACATAATTGGGAGGAAAAAACCTCTTAACCGTCAATCATATTCCAAAATTAATTTATCTTTTAGAGGAAAATATAGGACCATAACTTGGGAGTGTCAACTCCTGACTTGGACGTGGTCAAAGGATTTTTAAGTGAAAACAATAAGCATAAAAATAAAAAATTGGTAGCCGGGTGTGATGTTGCATAACTGTTGTTCCAGTTGTTCAGGAAGCTGAGGCATGAGGACTCCATGAGTCCAGGAGTTTGATACCAACCTGGGCAAAAAAAGTGAAACCCTGTATCCAAAACAAATAAAAAATTAGACTAAATTAGATTAAACCAGACTTTATCCAAATTGAAAGCTGTTTCATCAGAATATACCTGTAATAAAATGGATAAGCCACAGACTGGAATAATAAAACATACCTAAAAGACCAATATCTAGTACCTATACTAGTATATACATTGCAATTCTATTCTAAAATAATAATAGCCCATAAAGGTAGGTGAAAGCTACCATACTATGCAGTAATGCTCAGGAACAAAAAGGAATAAATTAAAAAAGAAAAAACAACTCATATGTCTTTATTACCCTTTAAAGCAGAATGTGACTTGGGTACTACATTTCCATTCACAAGCCTTGCTGAGTTACTTTTCAAGCGGCTTTATTATGCACCTAAGGAGGATATGTTCATCTAAATACTTTTCTTTGGAAAACAAGTCCTGGAGAGTTCCTCCCAGCAAGTTGTTTAACATACTTGATATATGCACAATGGTTAACTAGGGGATGGAAGTTTAAAAAGTGGATCCTAAGAAGATGAAACTCGAGAGGTTTTAACAAATATTTTCCTGTTAAATATCAAGTTCTATCTCAGAACACTTCAGTGACTAAAAATTTGGTCTGGTCTATTAATTAAGGGATACAACTTGGTAGAGAACACTTTAGACCACAAAGTTAATGATAGGTTACGTGTCTTAGAACAAACATCTCAACCTGTTAAAACATGCCAACAGGAAACTAGAAAAAGCATTACTAGCTCTGCTTGGAATTAACTCTTAATGCATGCAATAACTTGTGTGAACCTCAAGGATGTGGAGTGGGAAAAAAATCAATCATAAAATACATGACTCCATTTATGTAATATTTGTAAAATAACATAATTATAGAGATGAAAAACAGATTAGTGGTTGCCAGGGGTTATAATCTGAGGGAGTGTTAGGGGCATAAAGATGTTTCTCTGGAGGCCTGTGGTTGTGGTAGTCGTGTATCTTGATTGTGGTGTTTATCATGCAACGCCACATATGCGGTGATTGCATAGCACTGTGCACACCCACACGAACGCATGTGATGGTGAAATCTAACTAAGCTCTAGGGATTATACCAGTGTTGATTTCTTGGTTTGAATATTGTACTGTTGTTGTGTAAAGTGTTAATATTGGAAGAGGCTGGGTGAAGGGTGTATGGGACTTTTCTTTACATTTCTGTGCAATTTCTTGTGAATCTATAGCTATTTCAAAATAAAAAGAAAAACAGGTGCTGTTGAGGAGGATGGGTAAAAGATTTGACAGAGAGGGGTTACTCTTTTTTTTTCATTAATAAGTAACTGTAGTGCCATCTGTATCTAAATCTGCATTGGTCATCTTACACTGCCATAGCAAAATATCTGGGTGACTTAAACAGCAGATATTTATTTCCTCATAGTTATAGAGACAATTAGTCTGAGACCAGGCTGCCAGCATGGTCAGGTTCTGATGAGGGAGGGGGCCTTTTCTGGCCTATGCATCGCTGTCTTTTCATTGTTTCTTACCATGCCTTAGAAAGAGCAAGTCTGGTCCCTTCCTCTATGTTAAGTATATGTGTATTAATGTAGGTACTTCTAGTGGTGGGGAAACCCTTAGCCTCATGCAGTCGAGTCAAGCACTCTGCCACTGAACTACATCCCCAGCTCTTTCACTTTTTTTTTCTTTTAATATTTGGCTTTTTTTTTTCTTTTAAAGAGAGAGAGAGACAGCAAAGGGGTTGGGGAGAGGGAGAGAGAATCAGTTCTATTTAGTTTTTCATGTGGCTTTCGTTGCTCTGACACTTAGCTGTGCATGTGGTGCTGGGGTTTGAACCCGCTTCCTCATGCATGCCAGGCAAACACTGTAACCGCTGAGCCACCGCTCCAGCCCCTCTTTCACTTTTTATGAGTACACCGGTCCTCCCATGAGGGGTCTACCCTTATGATTTTATCTAAACCTAATTACCTCCAACATACCCTCCAAATAGTATCTCATTGGTGTCTAGGGCTTTAACATAGGAAACTGGGGAGTGAGGAGCACACAAACATTCATCCTACAGCAGGTTCCATGAAATAATATACTTACTAATTTACTTTATTCTAATACACATGCTTACACACATCTATTTGAGTTTCAGGATAACAACATGAACATTGTTACAGAGTTTACTGAAAACAGTTTAGTGTTTTTGTTTTGTTTTTTTGTCATCAATACCATACTGTTTTAATTTTTGAAGGTTTTAAATTGTATTCCCTACTCATTCCTTTTCTTTTCCAGTTTTCTGGGATTTTTGAACTAATGTGCCTAGTTCTAGGGAAAATAAAGTTATTGGTATTGTTTATTTGGATTAGATTACTTTTTCTGCCTTGGCACAAATGCATTTGTTGGTTCTCCCAGCAAGACTGCATTTCTGAAGGGCATTAAATAAATCAGTCATTAGATTGGTGTATTAGCTAATAAAATATGAGTTTTCTAGTTCTAGGGTAAATAAATTATGTTATTCCTCCTCACAGAGCATTGATTAAAAAAGTATAATCCAGTTTCTATCTCTTATGCTTCTGGGATCTCTTAGGGAGATCATTTGGTCCTGTTGCCTCTGAAATCTCATCATCCAAAGCAGTGGCAGCACTTCCTCTAAGAGGTCCTAAAATATTACCGTATTGGTACGGCCATATAGCCTGACTTCTATAGCTATACTGTTAGGTCATCCTCCAGAGCCTCTGTTTTGGAGTCAGCTGGTGATAACCTAATAAATAAGGACTGGGCTGTCTAATTTCAGTAAAAGCTGATCTGGATTTAAGGGGTCAGTTACCCAAGCTTCTCAGTTGTAGCTGTGTACCCCAAACAAGAAGTTTTTACCAGTCCTTTTTAAACATACCTATGGTAGAAATTCAATTAGAAGTGATCAGGTGTAATAGTGTTACGTAGAAGATAGTTCACAGGCAATTTTCTCAGTCATGTGGGAACACATACAGATTTATAAGATTCAGCACAAAGGTTGAAAGCCTTCAACTTGATGCATTATTGTCAAGAGCCCTTTCTTCTGTTTTAAGAAAATTAGTAAATGCTTGAACCTAGGACTTCCTCCCCAGAGGTGTGTGATATCAACCTTGCATGGCCCCCAGCTACAGATAGGCTGCATTTTACCCTGCTCCTGCCTTAATAGTAACCTCACTGGCTGCGTTTTTCTTTGTTTCTCTCTCTTTGACTCACTCACTCCTTCCTTCCTTTCCTTCCATCCAGCCTTCCATCCTTTCTTCCATTCCCTTACTATACTGCCCAGTTTAGTCTTGAAGGACCTGGGACTATAAACACACACCACAGTGCCCAACTCAGGGCTTTATTTTCACATGCAGTGTCTCAGCACTTCAAATTCTGCTCTTTTTTGTGCATTCTAATATTCATGAAGTGGCCTTCAGCCACACTGATTTGCCCTTTGGGTCCTTCTTTAGGATAGCCACTATTGTATTTGCTAGTGTTCTGCTAATAAGCTTGTGTCAGATTGAGTGGTCTACTCTAGCCGATTTCCCTCATGAACTCAGTTACTTTGGGTACACAGTTTTGTAGAAGATGAGCATATGTTTGCTTTCTTCTTTTCTTTCAGATTTGGAGTCCAAATACAGGACCAATACTGTATCTCCAGAAAAGGACATTTATGAAATATATTCATTACAGTGGGAGATATTGGAAAGAATTAAAAGCTATACCCTTCAGGACTCCATTTTTAGAAATGATTGGGTATGTAAAAGCAAGATTGAGGGGCAAAAAGACCTGCAAGAGGGTTATTTTGGGGGGATGAAAATTACTTCTGAAAAAGTGACCACTTACAAAAAGAATAATTTTCTTACTGAGTATCAGAGAATTCATAATGGAGAAAAAATATATGAATGTAAGGAATGTAGGAAAACCTTCATTCGTCGCTCAACACTTAGTCAACACCTAAGAATTCATACAGGTGAGAAACCTTATAAATGTAAAGAATGTGGGCAGGCCTTTAGACAGCGTGCGCACCTTATTCGACATCACAAGCTTCATACTGGGGAGAAACCCTATGAATGTAAGGAGTGTGGGAAGGCCTTTACAGTGCTCCAAGAACTTACTCAGCATCAGAGGCTTCATACAGGTGAAAAACCTTATGAATGTAAGGAATGTGGAAAGGCCTTTAGGGTACATCAGCAGCTGGCTCGCCATCAGAGAATTCACACTGGTGAGAAACCCTATGAATGTAAGGAGTGTGGGAAGACCTTCAGACAGTGTACACACCTCACTAGACATCAGAGACTTCATACTGCTGAGAAGCTCTATGAATGTAAGGAATGTGGGAAAGCCTTTGTATGTGGTCCAGACCTTAGAGTACATCAGAAAATTCATTTTGGTGAAAAACCCTATGCATGTAAGGAATGTGGGAAAGCCTTTAGAATATGCCAACAGCTTACTGTTCATCAGAGTATTCACACTGGTGAGAAACCCTATGAATGTAAGGAATGTGGGAAGACTTTCAGATTAAGGCAGCAACTTGTTCGCCATCAGAGAATTCATACTCGCGAGAAACCCTATGAATGCATGGAATGTTGGAAGACTTTTAGTAGTTACTCCCAACTTATTTCACATCAGAGCATTCACATTGGTGAGAGACCGTATGAATGTGAAGAATGTGGGAAGGCTTTCAGACTGCTCTCGCAACTTACCCAACATCAGAGCATTCACACTGGTGAGAAACCATATGAATGCAAGGAATGCAGAAAACCTTTTAGACTGCTCTCACAACTTACTCAGCATCAGAGTATTCACACTGGTGAGAAACCTTATGAATGTAAGGATTGTGGTAAGGCTTTTAGACTTTATTCATTTCTTACTCAACACCAGCGAATTCATACTGGTGAGAAACCCTACAAATGTAAGGAATGTAAGAAAGCCTTTAGACAACATTCACACCTTACTCAACATCAGAAGATTCATAATGGAATTTAATACACGAGAGCTTTCAAGTGTGCATTGTTACAAAACATCAGGAAATCCATTTTTGAGAAAATTGTTTTATGCTTACAACTAAATGTAAGAAATTTTATGTTAGTGAAGGAATATGTTGCTTTATAGCCTTCCGTCACCAAACACTGTTTATCTTCAGCTAAGTCCTTTAAGAGAATAATTAATGAATGTAGGAAAAATTTTAGCCTTATCTGTCATTATCTCCATTTTACCACTTTACTACCTTTGTGATATTTGGACCAGATACTAAACTTTTGTGCCTCATTTTGCTCATTTGAAAATGATAATAATAGTACTTATTTATTGCTGTGTAATAGATATCACAAAAACTTAGTAGCTTAAATAATATACATTTTTTATCTTATAATTTTCTATGGATCAGGAATCCAGGCATGACTTAGTTGAGTCCTTGTAGTTAAAAGGTTGCAAAGTTTCAGCCAAGGCTGGGGTTTCATCTGAAGGCTTGACTGGGGAAGGATCCACATCCAAGCTAACAATGTCTGGATTCATTTTCTTGAGGGCTGTTGCATGGAGATCCTCAGTTGCTAATTGGTTGAAGGCTGATTGCTGTTCCTTGCTACACAGTGGACTCTTCAACCTGACTGCCTCCTTCATCAAAGTGTGCAAGCCAAGAAGGTAATTGCTAGCAAGATGGAAGTCTGCTAGCAAGATGGACATGATAATCTGTGTTATCTAATCATGGAAGTAATATCCCATCACCCTTGCTATCTTCTGCTGATTAGAAGTAAATTACTAGACCATACCACACTCAAGAGTAAAGGATTAGTCAAGAGTAAATACCAGGAGACTGGGACCATTGGGAGCCAATTAAGAGTCAACCTATCACACTGTGTAATATAATCATTGTAAGGAGTAAATAGTTAATACTTAGCATAACCACTCACATAGCATGTGTTCTGTAAATATTGTCTATAATTGATACTGCCATCATTAGTATTAGTGAATTTTATTATGGAAGATTCTAAAGAAGTAATAAATGTAGAAATGCCTCCTCTTACATCTCAGCACTTAATAAACTGAAAATAATTTATTCTAGGTAAAATCTAGGCAATTATAGTGGATATCGGAAGTTCTTCATCACTTGAACTGCATCAGAAATTTCATGTTGAAAACAACTATATGAATTCCATGAATATAAAAAGTTGTTAAGAGTATAACTGTTGAAGAATCAGAAATATGATTTTCCCATAATTGAAAGAAGTATAGCATACTTCTTGTCAGACCACAGTTCAAGATTTATCACAAACTCTCAAACAGATGGCATATAAGAAACTAACCAGTTGGGAATTTGTGTGGGGTGTGTGAGCAAAACTTGTGTGTGAAAGAAAATATCATTCCATTACAGTCAATATAGTTGTTTTGTTTTTATTTTTTTAAGAGAGGGAGAGAGTGAAAGAATCCATTTTATTTATTTTTTTCATCTGGTTTTTGTTAGTTGTGTATGTGGTGCTGGGGTTTGAACCTGGGTCCTCACAAATACCACTGAGCAACCACTCCAGCCCCATCAATATACTTTTTGATGCTCAATTTGCCCCATCTTCAATTAGTGTTTCAAATTGGTTATTTTACAAGAATGTGCCTGCAATCCCAACAGCTTGGGAGGCTGAGGCAGGAAGATCATAAGTTCAAGGCCAGGCTCAGCAACTCAAATTGGGTGTTTTGACATGAACCCACCAGTAATTTTATAGTTTATTACTTGGTTATGGCTGTACAATTTGGTCAACTATGGAAGATGCTGTGATACCAACTCCTCTTTCTTAAAATCAATAAATTAGTGGGGGAGATACATGTTTATGTTTATTTTCTTTTGGTCAGCTATGGAAGATGCTGTGACACCAACTCTTCATTCTTTACAATCAGCAAATTAGTGGAAGAGATGAGTGCTTATTTTCTTTTCCACATGTAAACCAAATTTCTGGTTAATCAAATTCAAGTGGGTATTGGTTTAACTTAAGTCCAATTAATCAGTTCAGAAAGAATTATAAGTTTAGAAAAATCATCATTTTCTAAACTCTATTGGAATAATGGGTCCTAAAAACAATGTTCAATGGATACTAAAACTATTAGGTGAAAGATTTTATAGTTTTATAGTAAATTTTTCATGACAATGTTCAATGGATACTAAAACTATTAGGTGAAAGATTTTATAGTTTTATAGTAAATTTTTCATGCTGATCATTTCTGAATCCTTTGATCAGTTTTAAGCCCAGCTAAAATGGGACTGTCACGTAGTATCCACCTCTTGATGAAATTCAATAGGAATTTCACACCATTACCTATGAAGCCTTATAGACAAAATTATGAACTGAAAGAATCATACTTTTGAATCAAAGTCTTTAAAACCAAGATTTGGAGAATGGATGAATAAAAGTCAATGTCACCACAAGGAAGCTGCCAATGAGATCCAAAATATGTAAAATTCTACCGAAGAACTGACCTGATTTTGTCAACTAATGAGTGGCGTGAAAAACAAAAGAGGAGCAACCATTAATAATAAAGGAGAATTAAGAGATTTATCAACTTAAATACATGGGAATTACTCAGGCCTGCTTTGAGCAAAATGTTAAATGACGTTTTGGAGATGGTGAAGGAATCATGGACATGGGCGGAATATTAGATGATATTTGAAAAGTAACTTTGTCAGGGATGATATTGTCAATGTGATTATTAACAAAATATCCTATGTATTAGAGATACATCCTTACATATTTATGAAATTATAAGATACATAAATTTGCATTAAAATAATCCATAGAAAGAAAGAAATGGCTAAGAGAGCTGACAACTAGACTGGCAAAATGTTGGTAATTACTGAAGTGGAGTGATTTGTTTATGTGATTCATTGTTCTGATATTTCTACTTTTGTATGTATTTAAAATTCTAATAATGTTTAAAATCAAAACCAAAATTCTAAACTATTTAGAGAGCAATGATAATGAGATGCCTGCACATCTAGCTTGTCAGATATCACCAAAATTTTATTCAGTGAGCAAATAAGTAATGCCATTTAATGTACTAAGGAAGTTTCATTTCTGAGCCCAGTCTTCATCTTTACGTACCCAAAGCAAACAATAAAGGATCTGTCACAGTGAAGGACTTAACAAGCATCTGTGTAAAGAAACCAGAAACAAAATAAACTAGCAGAGCTGGAGCGGTGGCTCAGCAGTTCCAGCTCTTGCCTGGCATGTGCAAGGACCCAGGTTCAAACCCCAGCACCATGTATACAGCTAAGTGTCAGAAAAACAAAAACCAGATGGAAAAAGTAAAATTGATTCTCTTTCTCTGTCTCCCCCACCTCTCTCTTTAAGAGAGACAGTGAGGAGAGAGAGAATATCAATTTTATTTGGTTTTTCATATGGCTTTCATTGCTCCGACACATTGTTGTGTACTTGATGCTGGGGTTTGAACTCAGGTCCTCCTGCATGCCAGGCAAGCACAGTAACCGCTGAGCCATCGCTCCAGCCCCTCTCCCTCTCTTTTTAAAAAATAAAATAAAACCAGCATAAGTAAGAAGAAGCCAAGTACAATAAAAAGTAGGAATTAAGAATATAGACAATAGGGCTGGAGTGATGGCTCAGTGGTTGGAGCACTTGCCTGATATGCCCGAGGACCTGGGTTCAAACCCCAGCACCACATACACAACTAAGTGTTGGGGAAACAAAGGTCAGATGAAAAAATAAAGTTGATTCTCTCTTGCTGTCTCCCTCTCTTTAAAAAAAAAAGAATATATATACACACATAATACACACAAGAATATACACACATACACACACATATATATATACACACACACACATATGTATATATATATTTATGTAGACAATAGACTTGATCCTATATTAATAACTAGAGGGGCTGGAGTGGTGGCTCAGCGATTATGATGCTTGCTTAGCATGTGCAAAGATGCGGGTTCCAACCGAAGCACCACGTACAGAGCAAAGTGTCAGAGCAACGAAAGCCACATGAAAAACTAAATAAAATTGATTAAAAAATATTAATGAGTAGATTTTTACAGGTCTAATCAAAGAAATGAAAATACACACAGAGCATTTATGATGGTCAAGGTGACACAGCTACAGTAAAAATTTTAAGTGGGTGTGGTGGCACACACCAATAATCCCAGTTACTTGAGAGGCTGAGGCAGGATGATTTCAAGTTCAAGGTCAACCTGGGCAATTTAGTGAGATCCTGTCTCAAGGGCTGGGAATGTAGCTCGGTGTTAGAGTGCTTGCCTACAAGGCCTTGGATTCAGTCCCTAGTATTGCAGAAAATTTTAAATAATTTATATTATATATAGATAATACTATACATAGATATTCATTTCAATTTCAATATGTGTGAAAGTACAGATGGATTACAATTGTCCATAAAAATATGGTGCCACAATTGGCTTGGTACTGTAGAACCCAAACTGTGTGTGTGTGTGTGTGTGTGCGTAAGGGAGAACTCTTTATTTAAGAAAAAATCTGATAATTATATAGGTAAAATGTTAAGGGAATAGATAATCCTAAACAAAATTTTACCAATTAATTCCTGTACAGCTAAAATAATCCTGATAATAAAACTAGACAAAGACAGCTCCTCAAAGGCAGAATCTAGACCAGCTTCTTCACAACTCTAAGGTATTTTAGACTTCATTGCAATATGGTTTTCGCTAATATGTTAGTGTGTTTCCTTTCCAAAACACTGGACATCTCCAGACTTGTGATTAATACAGCATACAGCCCAACCCCAGTGTTCTGCGCACATTTTGTTTCAGGAAATACTAATACTTGATGATATCTAAAAGGATTTTCTTGGCAAGATGTGCAAATGAAGCAAGACAAAACAGCAGCAATACTTACTTTGGGGGATTCCAAGTACATGTTATCAACTTTTCAAAAGATGTGGTAAAGAAAATTTGAGTGTATATCAAATTTATTTGTTTGAATCGTTCTCACTTCCAGTATCTGTTATGAACACTTTGGAATACGCTGCCATAGCCACGATGAGCATCTTCGTGGACATCATTTCAGGCCTGGGGAGTGACTGCTGGGTGGGGTGCGTTGAGTTCTTTGCAGCTCTCAGTGTGCTCTGGAAGCAGCTGCCCGCCTGAGTGCAGGGCTAGTGCTTTACTGCACAATGGGAAACATTTCCAGTCTCGTCCTGGATAAGTACAGGCTTAAGTATTTGGTTAAGCTGTCATCAGGATGTAAATAATTTTTGATTGTAATAAAAATCCTATATTGAATACTTTTTTGTCTATTTTACAGTTCCCTTAGAGTCTACACTCTCTCCAAGTTGTTATCTAGAAGTGAAATTGTTCACTATAGGCAGTGTGTACTTTCAGCTTTACCACCTGTTGCCAGGTTTTTACTCCATTGCACCAATTTTGAATCCCTTCAGTCACTGAATCTGGGTTCATGTTTCCTTATATCTTCTATGGGTTTCAGCATTTATTTTCCTGATTACAGGTAAGGTCAAGCATCTTTTAATATATATTTATTGGCTAATCATGTTTCCTTTACTGTACTTTGTGCACTTGGTTTATTTCTTTAGCTTGCTTATCTCACTGATTTTCAGGATTCTTAAAATATTCTGGGTATTGATCATTGCAAATACTAATTTGGGCTGGAGCAGTTAAGGTGCTTGCCTGGCATTCCCGAGGATCTGGGTATGAACCCCAGCACCACATACACAAGAAAGTGTCAAAGCATTGAAGGCCACATGAAAACCTAAATAATATTTTTCTCTCTCTCTCTCACTGTCCCTCTCTCTCTTAAAAAATATTAAGTAGGGCCTGGAGTGGTGGCTCGGCGGTTACGGCACTTGTCTGGCATGTTCGAGTACACAGGTTCAAACCCCAGCACCCACATACACAACTAAGTGTCAGAGCAATGAAAGCCACGTGAAAAACTCAATAAAAAATTGATTCTCTCTCACTGTCCTCTCTTTAAAAAAATATTAAATATTTATAAATGTTGAACTTATTTCTTGTTATTATAAGTGTGTAATAGTCTATTTTACTAATGTTTTAAACTTACAGTTTCATTTTAAACCTTAGCAAATACTTCTTTCTTTTAGTCGTTTATGTTTTGTGCCATGTAGTCCTGAATCTGGAACTTGAAACAAGTCCCCTCAATATTTAATTTATTTTCATTTCTTATTGTAATAGCTGAAATCTTCAGAATAAAGTTAGCGGACATAGCAGACATTTTCCTCATTTAATCAGTTAGTGGAAATCACACATCATTTAAACATTTAGCTTTATACTTCTTGCATAGTTTTGATCAGTCCCTGTTTTACTTATTGCCTACTAGAGTTTATCAGAAACTATTGCATCTGTTGGTATGAGTATATTTTCTCCTTTTTCTTTCATTATCATTTTAATTTAATTTATTCTGTGGTACTAGAAATTGAACCAAGGGATGCTGTACCATTCAGCTATATCCCCAGCCCTTTATTCTATTTTTTATATTGAGATGGAGTCTCACTAAATTGCTGAGGCTGGCCTCAAACTTGTGATCCTCCTTTCTCAGTCTGCTGGGGTATGGCTAGCTTTGAACTTGCAATCCTCCTGCCTCAGCCTCCCAGGCCACTGGGATAATAGGCATGTGGTACCGCTCCCAGCTTCTTTAATTGCTTTCTAATTTGTGACCACATTCATAAATATCTGGCATTATAGAGTTCACTGTGCAATAATTTTTTTAAATCTAGTGCTATGGCAGAATAATTACCATGTGATGACATAGTTTAAGCTTTATATATTTTACACATGGAATTTTTTGGGGGGGTGGGTGGTTGGTAGGGATTGAACCCAGAGGAACTCAACCACTGAACCACATCCTGAATCCTTTTTATATTTTATTTTGAGGCAGGGTCTCACTGATTTGCTTAGGGCCTCGCTAAGTTGCTGAGGCTGGCTTTGAGCTTACGATCCTCCTGCCTCAGCCTGCCAAGTGCTAGGATTATAGGCATGGGCTACTATGCTTGCCCAGACATTACAATTATTAATCAAAGATGTTAACTGTCTTAAAAATCTACTCGATATAAGAAAGCCGGGTACTATGTTTGGATAGGGTTGTCTCCTCTGAAGCTCATGAAATTTGCCACTGCAGTGTTGGAAGGTGGGGCCTTTCAGAGGCAATTGGATTATTAAGAGAGATTAATGCCTTCCTTGCAGGAGTGAGTTCATTCTCAAAAGAGCAACTTTTCATAAAGCATGTCTGTCCTTCATGTTCTTTCTTCTGCGTGTGTTCATTTGCCCTTCTGCTTTTTACCAAGAATTGAAGAAGTATAAGGCCCTGACTTGGAAACACAGTGATGTGATGCTGGCTCCATCCTCTTGAGCTTCCCAGCCTTCAGAACATGAGCCCAAATAAACCTCATTCCTTTCATTACTCATCTGAGGTATTCTGTGACAGCAAGAGAAAACTGACAAACACATCAGGACAAAGAAATAAGATAGGGGCTGGAGCAGTGGCTCGGTAGTTACAGCGCTTGCCCAGCATGCATGAGTACCTGAGTTCAAACCCCAGCACCATATCACAGTGAGGTCTGGGAGCAACGAAGCCACATGAAAAACTAAATAAAATCTACTCTCTCTCTCTCTCTCACTGTCCCTCTCTCTTAAAAAAAAAAAAAAGAAAATAGTGGAACAATGTTTGAACATACACAAAATATCAGTAGAGATACAAAAATTATTTTAAAAAATGGAACTCTGAGGACAATAGCTGAAATGAAAATTTTACTAGTAGGATTCAATGGAAGATCTGAGGGCCAAAGAAACTATCAGTAAGCTTGAAGATGAGGAAGTTGAAATTACACATTATGAGAAGCAGAGAGAAAAAAAATAATGATGAAAAATAAATAGAGGAACTGGAGCGGTGGCTCAGTGGTAGAGTGCTTGCCTGGCATGTTTGAGGACCCAGGTTCAAACCCCAGTCCCACATACACAGCTAAGTGAAGGAAAACAAAAACCAGATGAAAAAATAAAAAATTCTCTCTTTAAACATAAAGCCTAAGGAACCTGTGGGATGTCATCAATTGGAACAAAATACACATTACATCATAGAAGTTGAAGGAGTAGAAGACAGATAAGACCAGTGAATTCAATGTGCAATGGGCCCATCCCTGGTACTTCATTTGTTGTGAAGTGAGCTCCTGCTAGGTCAGAAGCAACGCTGTGTGGAATACCATATCAGTGGATGAGCCCACAGACAGTAAGTTTTTTTTTTACTTTGATGCAAATGTGGTGCTGGGGTTTGAACCCGCATCCTTGCGCATGCCAGGCAAGCTCTCCAACAGCTGAGCCACTGCTCCAGCCCTACAGATGGTAGTTTTAACAGAAGCTTTAGAGGAAGAAGAGGCACATTCATAACCAGCTTGTGTCTCCAGTAATGATAAAACACTTCCATGATGAAAGCAGTCCAGTGTGAACCTGCCGCTAGGTAGCTGGCTGATCACCCTGGAGAACAGTGCCACATTTAGAGACTCCATATTGATTTCTGCAGCTCACTGACTGATTGGTCACTCAGAGGCTGTAGCTAGGCCGGTCTTGGTGAATGGAAATCTGTGCTGCTGAGCCCATGCATAACTCCATCCCCGCCACATGATCACTTTGTTCTTGAGACCATTGGTGATGATGGGGTGGCTGGAGAAAGAGGTTAATGAGTATCTAGAGAACAGGTCATCCTAGTCAGCTGATTATTAAAATACTCCTCACTGAGGTAACCTTTTGGTGAGTATTCACATAGAATACAAATACCTTCATGTTTTTTTGCCCATTTATAGAGCTATATCCACATGCCTGTTCCCCACACATCCTTGTCACCAATTTTCTAATTGTGTTTCTTTCAAGACCCTGCCTGACCATCCAGCCAAACCATTGGCCAGAGCCCATGAGCTGGTACGTAATCTCACATCTGACCATTTCTCCTTCAGAGCAGAATGAACAAACAGGAGCACTGCTCAAAGTTCTACTGACTGGGAGAATTTCCCTTCAGCACTGTCCTTCAGGGATGTCCCAGAAAGAGACGATAGTGCTGCATTTGTCACTGGTGGTGGTGCCTGCTTTTCATGCCTAACCCTCCGTAACCCAGGCCCAAGTCTTCTCTTCTTCTGTCAACTGGTTGTAGGGAACTCCCCGGGAAAGCACAGATGCAAGCTGGGAGAGAGAAGGCAGCACAGCAGGAGTGAGGACCTGGACATTTGGGCCACTTCTGTGTGTAACTTCTTCATTTAACAGTATGTGCCTTCACTGCCACTAACAATGCAAATGCCATTGGATCTGCTGGATCACAAGTGGTGGAGCAGGGAGCAAGGCAACCTGACCTACTGCATGGCCTTCTCAGTTCTGGTCCCTGCTAGAAGCTAGCAGCCTTTATGGATCACTTGGTAAATGGCCCAGGATCGCACACCCCAAATAGGAGGAATATGCTACATCAAATTACAAAGAGCCAAATAGTCATTGCACCTCTCTTTTGTTTGTAGGAGGGTCAGATGCAACAACTTATCCTTCACTTTAAAAGGATTATTTCAACATGCGCCACAGCATTGGACCCCTGGAAATTTCACTAAGGTAGAAAGCCCTTGAGTCAGTCTCTCTCTCTCTCTCTTTTTAAATAGAGAATCAACTTTATGTTGTTTTTTTTTCATCTGGCCTTTGTTTCTCAGATACTAAGTTGTGTATGTGGGGCTGGAATTTGAACCTGGGACCTCATGCATGTGCTCTATTCGCTGAGCCACCACTCCAGCATCGGCTCTTGAGTTTTTGTCAGATTTATTTCTTGCCTTCTGACATGCAAATATCTTACCAGTAAATATAGAGTAATTGCTTTTTCTTGCTCACTAGGTCCAATCATAATACCATCATTAGTGTAACAAACTAGTATGAAATCTAACAGAAAGAAAATATAATCCAGATCCCTGTGAAATGAATTGTATCAGCACTAGAGAGTTAACATATCCTGAGGTAGGACAATGAAAATATATTTCTGACCTTTCCAGTCAAAAGCAAAATGCTTCTGGTAGACCTTATTGACAGAGGTAGAGGGGAAGAAATCATTTAGCAGATCAATAGTTGCCTACCACATACTGGGGGATGTGTTATTTACTCAAGCAATGACATTGTCAGATATGAAACAGCACCTGCATTTGGAATCACCACCTGGTTGAGCTTATAATAATCCACTGTCATTCTGCAAAATCTGTCTGTCTTCTATGCAAACCAAATAGGTAAGTTGAATGGGGTGTAATGGGAGTCATCACCCATGAATGATTCTAGTCCTTAAAGGTGGCACTGTCCTTTGCAATCCCTCCAGCAATGCAGTATTGGTTTACTATTTTTCTAGGTAGAAGCCATTTTAATGGCTCCCGCTTCATCTTTCCCATCATGATAACCCTCACTCCATGGCTCAGGAAATCAGTGTGAATACTCTGCTGAGTATATTGAATTATGCATTCAAGAACTAGGGAAAGGTGGAGCAGTGGCTCAGCGGTTATAGCGCTTGCCCGGCATGAGTGAGGACCCGGGTTCAAACCCCAGCACCACATACATAACTGTCAAAAAAAACTAAAACCATGGAGAGATAGGTGTTACTCTGTCCTTCTATGGCTCTCAAAAATCCCAATAAAAGTGATCACACCTAAAAAAAAAAAACTAAAACCAGATGAAAAACTAAAATTGATTCTCTCTTATGCTCTATCTTAAAAAAATCTAGGGAAATAATTAGGGTGGACTCAGGGATCCACTGTGAGGTGGACTTGAGCTAAAACTCCATGAATAACCTGACTTCTCTAATTCTCTATTCTAATAGTGACATTTTGCATAGAATTAGTGTAAGTTCAGAGCCAGATTTCACCAAAAATTCTAATGTTTTTTCAACTTCCCCAGTGTACAGAATATTTTGAATGAAGGTGGTGCTGTCAAACATTTATATTTGCTACTCTTTCTTTTAGTCTCCCTCACATGGATTGAAAATCTTTTACTCAAATTTACAAATTGTCTCAGTTGAGGGACCAAGACTCTGATTTTATGATTTAAGTTAAGCATTTACTTATTTTACCTGGAGTTTTTCTGGTTATACAGAGCAAGTAAGAATTTAGAGGCTTCCTATTTATTTCTCTGCTAGGGACAATATGATCAACCAGTCAGTGTTCTAGGTCTCTGAGTGTTCCGATTGGTGCTTTGATTCTGAGTCCATCAGGGTAGTTATGCGAACCTGCCTTTGCTGATCAAAAGAAGCCCACTGGCTCCTGAGATGCTCCCTAACTTATGATGGGGTTTTGTCCCAGTAAACCCATAATAAATTGAAAATATCATAGGCTGAATATGTATTTAATACACTTAACCTACTGAACATTGTAGCTTAGTAACACAGACACTGTACTGTGTTGGTCATTTACCCTTGTGATCATGTAGCTGCCACTGTCCAACACTGCAAGAGGACATCATACTGCATATCACTAGACCAAAAAAAGATCAAAATGCCAAGTGTAGTTTCTACTGAATGCATATCACTTTTGCACCATTGTAAAGTTGAAAAATCTTAGGTTGAACCATCTCTAAGTCAGGGACTGTCATTGCAGTCCTGTTTCCCAATCCAGTGGCAGCAGTTTGTACTGTTAAGTTCTGGGCTACAGAGAAGTGCATTCAAAGACTCTCCAAGCTTCAGGGGTTTTCCCTACAAATTTCTTTGTTGCAGAAAGTTGTCTTCTGGATGCTCACAGGAAGGTGAGTAGGGTGGAAATGACAGATTCCCTCTAATATTCCAATCTGCTTAAGCCTCTGAATCCCTTCCTCTACAGTAAACTGAGGCAGGTCTGGCATTTCCAGCTCACTGTAGGATTCCCTTTGGTGCACGAGTCAGTGAAATGAAATGGATAGTGTCCTTTCTAACTCCACGAGTACCACCATTAAATTGCAGACTGTATTTCCTGGGTCCTTATCAATAAATTCTGCCTGATCCAACTTTATTCTTTTCACCATTATCCCATCCACTTCCTATCTTTTCTTATGCATGTTCCCATAGATTTCTGTCCATATAAAATTTTTAAAAATCATTTACTTCTTTTGGTGTATAATTGCATGTCTTTGTGAATCATGCTTGTTTATCACCTTTAGGATTCAGAGGGTACTTGATTTTAGTTATAGATCTAGAAGCAAAGAGGGGTGGAACGGGGAGTCCTGAGAACAATTGGGAAGCTTTTTTTTTTTTAAAGAGAGAGGACAGTGAGAGAGAGAGAGAGAGAGAGAGAGAATCAGTTTTTAGCTTTTCAAGTGGCTTTCATTGCACAGACACCGTGTTATTTACATGGTGCTGGGGTACCAACTTGCATCCCTGCACACGTGAGGCAAGTGCAGAAACCACTGAGCCACTGCTCCAGTCCCTAATGTAATTTTTGTATATGTTTGGATTTAGGTCTACAATTTTATTATGTTTACTGTTCTGTTTTGCTTGTCTTTCCTATTTTTTGCTTTATTTTGGTTTTTTTTTAAGAGAGGAGGACAAGGAGAGAGACAGAATTAATTTTTTTCAGTTTTTCACATGGCTTTCGTTGCTCTGACACTTAGTTGTGTATGTGGTGCTGGGGTTTGAAATTATGTACCTGTGCATTCCAGGCAAGCGCCGTAACCGCTGAGCCAGTGCTCCAGCCTCTGGTATATTCTTTATTATGTAATATTTTACTATTGAGTTCTTAAAACTGTATCTTTGTATAATATTTTAGAATCCTGTTCATTTTATGTTATACATTCTTAGCTTTATTTATTTGCAGTACTGGGAATTGAACCCAGGGGTGCTTTACCACTACGTTATATCCCCAGTCCTTATTTATTTTGAGATAGGGTCTCATTACATTGCTGAGGGATTAAGTTGCTGAGGCTGACCTTGATGTTGATCCTCCTGTCTTAGCGCCTCCTGACTTGCTGGGGTTATAGGTGTGTACCACTGTGCCTAGCTACGGAACTGTTTATATTTAATATTTTACCACTTCAAATAGAATGTAGAATTATTTTTTTTTAAGATAAAGGTTTGTTTGGGGGCTCACAGTTTCAGAGGTCATAATCCATAGATGGCCAGCCGGAGCTTGGAGCTCGAGGTGAGGTTGAACATCGTGGTGGAAACCATGCTCCAGGGGACTAGAATGTAGAATTCTTGACATCATAGAGGTCCCATTACCCTTCTTCCTTTATGTTGTTATAAATATGACACCTACATACATTAAAAACCCATCACAAAATATTTTTATTTTATTTTCAACATACATAATTTAAAGAATTGAAGAAAATATGATAGTCTCTTATATTTACCATTATTGTTGTCCTTCGAGTTTCTTCTTCTTTTTTTTATTAGATGGATATAGAGATACAATTGAGGGGGAAACATTATCAAACATTCAAGAGCCAATGTATATATACTTAGTTATCCAGGGCTAATGCCATATCATGGATGTCCCTCTTGGGTTCCACATGTTGCTGTTTTCCCCCAGAAGAACCCCTGAGTTAAATGGATATCTCGTGGAGGACAGAAATCTCCTTCTGAGATGATTCCCCCTTATTCCCACCCTCCAGTCTCCTAGAATTTCTTTCTACCCGCTTCCCCCCATCTCCCACCCTACCCCTCCAAGTATCCTAGGGAGTCATCTCCCTGTTGTGTTGAGAATCATACAATTTGAAGTTATTATTAGCTTAGGTGTCTAACATACTGCTTCCCCATGTATTCTAGCTTCCACAGATGAGAGAAACCATTCGGCCCTTGAGTCTCAGAGATTGGGATACTTCACTTAGCATAATTCTTTCCATCTCCATCCATTTGATATCAAAAGCCATAATATTGTCTTCTCTAATGGCCGAGTAGTATTCCATTGTATATAAGTACCAAAGATTTTGTATCCACTCATCGAGTGAGGGGCATCTGGGTTGGTTCCATAATCTAGCTATAGTAAATTGAGCTGCTATAAACATTAAGGAAGCCACATCACTATAATATGCTGATTCTAACTGTTTTGGGAAAATACCCAGCAGTGGGATAGCTGGGTTGTAAGGTGGTTCCATCCTTAATTTTTTTAGGATTCTCCACGCTGCTTTCCAGAGTGGCTGAACCAGTTTGCAGTCCTACCAGCAGTGTGACAGTGTTGCTCTTTTACCACAGCCCCTGCAGCATCTGTTGTTGTTAGAATTTTTCATTTTTGCCACTCTAACAGGAGTGAGGTGGTATCTCATTGAAGTTTTGATTTGCATTTCCTTTATAGCTAATGATGTAGAGCATTTTCTCATATATTTATGGGCTTTCTGAACTCCACTGGTGAGAAGCTTCTTTTCAGATCCACAGCCCATTTATTGATTGGATTATTTGTGGTTTTGGTGTTTACTTTTTTGAGTTCTTTATATATTCTGGATATTAGCCCTCTGTCCAAGGTGTAGCAGGCAAAGGTTTTCTCCCATTTTGTAGGTCCTCTCTTGATGTTCTTAATTAGATCTTTAGCTGTGCAAAAACTTTTTAGTTTAATTGCATCCCATTCATTTATTCTTGACTTTACTGCTTGAGCCATAGGAGTGTTGTTAAGGAAGTAGCTGCTGACTCCTATGTCCTGTAGTGTTGACCCTACTTCTTTTTCTAGTAAGTTTAAAGTTGTTGGCCTAATATCCACATCTTTGACCTATTTTGGTTTAATTTTTGTGCAGGGTGAAAGATAAGGATCCAGCTTCAGTTGTCTACACATGGCTGTCCAATTTGTCCAGCACCATTTGTTGAACAGGCTATCTTTCTTCCACACTATGCTTTTGCCCTCTTTATCAAATATCAAATAGTTAAATATATGGGGGTTTGTCTCAGGGTCTTCTATTTGGTTCCACTGGTCTTCGGCTCTATTTTGATACCAATACCATGCTGTTTTTGCACTACAGCTCTGTAGTATAATTTCAGGTCAGGAATTGAGATACCCCCTACTTCTTCCTTTCTATAGAGTAATGTTTTGGCTAGTCTGGGTCTCCTGATATTCCCTATGAACTTGAGAATTGCTTTTTCTATATCTGTGAAGAATGCCATAGGTATCTTGATGGGGATTGCATTGAATCTGTATAGGGCTTTGGGTAGAATGGCCATCTTTATTATATTCATTCTGCCTAACCATGAGCATGGAATGTTTTTCCATCTACTCAGGTCTTCTGTAATGTCTTTTTTTAGTGTTTGATAGTTTTCTTTGTAGAGGTCCTTAACATCCTTTGTAAGTTTAATGCCCAAGTATTTCATTTTTTTGGAAGTGATGGTGAATGGGAGAAATTTCCTGATTTCTTCTTCTGCAGATTTGTTGCTGGTGTAAAGAAACGCTAGTTCTTTGCTGGAGTTGATCTTGTAGCCAGCTACTTTGCTAAAATCACCTATAAGCTCTATGAGTTTTCTGGCCGATGTTATTGGGTCTTCTAGGTATAAAATCATGTTGTCTGCAAATAGAGATAACTCAACTTCCTCTTTTCCTATATGAATACCTTTGATTTCCTTGTCTTGCCTGATAGCTCTGGCAAGGGTTTCAAGGACTATATTGAACAAGAGTGGGGAAAACGGACAGCCTTGTCTCATACCTGAATTCAGTGGAAATGCTTTCAGTTTTTCTCCATTGAGGATAATGTTAGCTATGGGTCTGTCGTAAATGGATCTGATATAGTTAAAAGTATCTTCCCTTGATCCCTATCTTTTCCAGAGTTTTGAGCATAAAATGGTGTTGAATTTTATCAAATGCCTTCTGTGTGTCAATTGAGATGATTATATGATTTTTGTTTTTACTTCTGTTTATGTGGTGAATTACATTTATTGATTTGCGTATGTTGAACTAGCCTTGTTTTCCTGGAATGAAGCCCACTTGATCATAATGTATTATCTATTTAATGTGCTTTTGTATCTGATTAGCTAAAATTTTATTAAGGATTTTTGCATCAATGTTCATCAGGGAAATTGGTCTGTAGTTTTCTTTCCTTGACATGTCTTTGTTGGGCTTTGGAATTAGTGTAATATTTGCTTATAAAAAGTGTTTGGGAGTGTTCCCGCTCTATCAATTTCCTGGAAGAGCTTGTAGAGAATCGGTGTTAGTTCTTTTGTGAAGGCTTGGTAGAATTCAGCCGTGTATCCATCCAGACCTGGACTTTTCTTTTTTGGGAGAGCTTTGATTGCTGCTTCAATTTTGCTATCTGTGATAGGTTGGTTTAGGTTTTCAATATCCTCCTGTGTTAAAGAGGGGGTGTCGTGTGTGTCCAATAACCTGTCCATGTCCTCCAGGTTATTACACTTGGCAGAGTATAAATTTTCAAAATAGGTTCTGATAATCTTCTGGATTTTGTATGAGTCTGTAGTGATATCCCCATTTTCATCTTTGATTTTGTTGATTTGCTTTCTTTCGTTCTTCCTTTTGGTGAGGTTGGCAAGGGGTCTTTTGATCTTGTTCACTCTTTCAAAGAACCAACTCTTAGTTATTTTAATCATTTGTATAGATTTTTTTGTTCTCAATTTCATTGATTTCAGTTCTGATTTTGGTAATTTCCTGTCTTCTGTTAGCTTTGGGGTTGGACTGTTCCTCCTTTTGTAATCGTTTGAGTTGAAGCATAAGGCTGTTTATCTGGTCTCTTTCTAGATTTTTGATGCATGCACTCAGTGCTATAAATTTACCTTTTAAGAATGCCTTCATACTGTCCCAGAGGTTTCGGTATGTTGTTTCCTCATTCTCATTCAATTCCAAGAACTTTTTTTTTTTTTTTAAAGAGAGAATCCATTTTATTTAGTGTTTCACATGGCTTTCGTTGCTCTGACAATTCGTTGTGTACATGGTGCTGGGGTTTCAACCCACATCCTTGGACATGCTAGGTAAGCACTGTAACTGCTGCACCACTGCTCCAGCAGAACTTCTTAATTTCTGCTGTCATTTCCTCTTTTACCCATCCTTCATTTAAGAGGTAATTATTCAATTTCCAAGTATTTGAGTAGTTTCTGTTGTTTCTCTTGTTGTTGATTACTAAGATCATAGCATTATGATCTGACAGTATACATGGGATTATATCCACTTTTTTATATTTGTTAAGATTATCCCGCTCAACTAGGATGTGGTCTATTTTAGAGAAACATTCATGAGCCGCTGAGAAGAAGGTGAATTCAGCTGTCTTAGGTTGGAATAGTATGTACATGTCTGTTAAACCCAATTGATGGGGCTGGAGCAGTGGCTTAGTGGTTTCGGCGCTTGCCTGGCAAGCGCAAGGACCTGGGTTCAAACCCCAGCACCACATACACAACTGAGTGTTGGAGCAATGAAGGCCATGTGAAAAACTCAATAAAGTTGTTTCTCTTTTTCTCTCTCTCACTTTCCTTCTCTCTTAAAAAAAAAAACAACCCAATTGATTAATAGAGTTCAGATTGGAGATATCTTTATTGATTTTTTGTTTTGATGATCTATATCTAGAGTTGATATTGGTGTGTTGACGTCCCCCAGAATTATTGTGTTGAGATCAATGAGGGGATTAATGTCCTTAAGTATTTTTCCATATATTTGGGGGGGGTTGTAATTGGGGGCATAAATGTTAATTATTGTTATATTTTCTTGATGGACTGTTCCTTTTAGTATGATAAAGTGACCCTCTTTGTCCTTTCTGACTAGTTGTAGTTGGAATTTGATTTTATCAGAAATTAGAATTGCCACGCCAGCTTGGTTTTTTGGGCGGCAGTCCTGGTAGACATTTTGCTATCCTTTCACTTTCAGCCTGTGTCTATTTTTGAGTGTCAAATGTGTCTCTTCCAGGCAACATATTGTTGGATTTTGTTTTTTGATCCAGTGGGCCAGTCTGTGTCTTTTAATTGGGGATTGAGACCATTCACATTCAAAGTTAGAATAGATATGGGAGGCTGAGTCTCTGACTTTGTATCAATTACAGAGTTTTGAGTCATCTTGGAAGTCAATTTGTGTATAATGATTATTGACTCACCCTTGTTTAAGGATTTAGGGTATCATTGGCATTTTCTTCTGAATGGAGAACATCCTTGAGAATATTCTGTAGTGCAGGATTTGTGTTCATGTATCTTGCTAGCTTGAGTTTATCGTTGAAGTATTTAATTTCCCCATCACATTTGAAGCTGAGTTTTGCAGGGTATATTATCTTTGGGTGGAAGTTGTTATTTTTTAATACTTGAAAGATATTGTTCCAAGCTCTTCTGGCCTTCATTGTTTGCTCTGAAAAATCCACAGTGATCCAAATTGGTTTGCCTCTGTATGTGATTTGGGGCTTTTCTCTAGCAGCTTTTAGAATTCTCTCTTTAATTTCTCTGTTATTCATTTTGTATATGATATGTCTTGGTGAGTTTCTCATTTGATTAGACCTATTTGGTGTTCTATTAGCATCTTGGATGTGATATTCCAGATCAATTGTAAAATGAGGGAAGTTCTCACTTATGATTTTGCTTCAAAGGTTCTTGATGCCTCTTGTTTGCTGTTCGGAGTTTTCCTCCAGGCCAATGATTCTCAGATTATTACACTTCATCTCATCAAATATTACTTGGAAGTTCTGATTGTGTAATATAAGTTGTTTATCCTGTTTATCTTCTTTGAATTCGACAATGTTTAGCCGATCTTCATTTTCCGATACTTGTTCTTCAAGAGCTGAAGTTCTATTTTCAGTGGATATACTCTGTTGTTGGTATCTTCCAGTGAAGATTTGATTTGGTTAACTGTGTTTTTCAATCCTGATAGCTCTGCTACATCTCTTTTCAGAATGTCTATTTCTTTGTATAGCTGATATTTCATCTCATGGAATTGTTCCCTTATTTCCCTGTAGAAGTTGTCTCTCATCTCTTGAAATTGTTCTCTGATCTCTTTCCTTATTTCATCTCTCAACTCTTTGATTAAATTACTAATCATTATGTTGATACAATATCTTT
>PVKS010008880.1:0-66333 GCA_004027875.1 Aplodontia rufa
TTAAAAAAAAAAACAAAAAACTGCAAACAGGACTGGAGTGGTGACTCAGCAGTTATAGCACTTGCCCAGCATATAAAAGTATGCAAGTTAAAATCCCAGTGCTACTTACATAACCAAGTCGCAGAGCAACGAAAGCTGTATGAAAAACTAAATAAAAATTGTTTCTCTCTTTCTCACTGTCCCTCTCTCTTAAAAAAAAAAACAACCCACAAAGGAAAGTCAATACAGGTACACCCTATCAATAGACAACCAAGAAAGCAAAGAACTTACTTTTGCTTACATAAAGCAAAATGACTATGAACCACAGCCACATAACTACTCTAACACTGAATGTGAATGGTCTCAATGCACCACTCAAAGCACATTGGATCAAAAAACAAAATCCAACAATATGCTGCTTACAAGAGACCCAAGTTATAGCCAATGATATCCACAGATTGAGGGAGAAAGGATGGGAAAAAAATCTACCATGTGTACAGCCCAAGAAAGCAAGCTAGTATTGCAATACTTATGTCCAACAAAGTAGATTTGAAACATAAACTAATCAGAAGAGATAAAGAAAGCCACTACATATTAGTAAAGAGAACAATACAATAGGAATATATAGCCATGGGGCTGGAGTGGTGGCTCAGCAGTTACGGCGCTTGCCTGGCAAGCACGAAGACCCGGGTTCAAACCCAGCACCATGTACACAACTAAGTGTTGGAGCAATGAAGGCCATGTGGAAAAACTCAATAAAGTTGTTTCTCTCTTTCTCTGTCTCTCTCACTATCCCTCTCTCTCTAAAAAAAAAAAAAAAAATAGGAATATATAGCCATAGTAAACATATGCTCCCCAAACAACAATGCTCTCAATTATGTGAATAAATTACATCATGACATAAAACAACTTGTTGGGGGTTGGGGATTTAGCTCAGTGGCAGAGGGGTTGCCTAGCACATGCAAGGCTCTGAGTTTGTTCCTCAGCCCTGAAAAAAAAAGAAAGCAAGAAAGAAAGAAAAGGAAAAAAACAACTTGTGGACCTCAACACAATAACACTGGGAAACTTTAACCCTCCTCTATCACCAATGGACAGATCATCAAAGCAAACAAACAACAGAGAGATCCCCAGCCTAAACAACTCCATAAATCAAATGGACTTATCAGACATCTATAGAATATGCCACCCCAAATCAGTTGAATATACCTTTTTCTCAGAAGCACATGGATCCTTCTCCAAAACGGATTATATTTTAGTTCACAAAGGAACTCGCAGCAAATACAAAAAAGTAGATATTATTCCATGTATCATATCAGACCACAATGCCAGGACCCTAGCCATTAACAGCAAAAGTTATGACAGAAAACACACACATACATGGAGAATGAATAATATCCTATTAAATGAAGAATGGATCCAAGAAGACATGAGAACAGATATCAAGTAATTCTTGGAAGAGAATGAGAATAAAGACCCAACATATTGAAACCTCTAGGACAGCATGAAAACATTCCTAAGGGGAAAATATATAGCACTGAGTGCTTACATTAAAAATGAGGAGTGATCCCAAATAAATAAGCTTATGCTCCACCTCAAATCCCTACAAAAGGAAGAACAATGTAATCCCAAAGCCAGTAGAAGACAAGAAATAATCAAGATCAGAGCTGAAATCAGTGAAATTGAGAACAAACAAACAAACAAACAAACAAAAACAATAAAAAGAATTCACAAAACTAAGAGCTGGTACTTTTAAAAAATAAATAAAATCAATAGACTTCTAGCCAGTCTCACTAAAATAAGGAGGGAAATGAAGCAAATCAACAAAATCACTAATGAAAAGGGAGTAATCACCACAACTCCACGGAAATCCAACAAATTATAAGAACATATTTTGAAAATCTATACTCCTCAAAATTAGATAATCTGGAAGACATGGACAAATTTCTTATCACATACAACATCCCCAAATTGACACAGGATGATATGGAAATGCTAAACAGCCCAATAACAGGCACAGAAATCCATATAGCAATTGAAAGCTTTCCAAAGGACCTGATGGATTCCCTGCTGAGTTTTATCACACCTTCAAGGAGGAACTAAAACTTCTCTTTATTAAACTATTCCAAGAAATTGAAAAGGAGGGAACTTTCCCAAACACTTTTTATGAGGCAACCATAACTCTGATGCCAAAACCAAACAAAAACACATTAAAACAAAACAAAACAAAAACTACAGACCGATATCCCTGATGAACATCAACACAAAAATCCTTATTAAGGTTCTAGCACACTGTATTCAAAAGCACATTAAGAAGATAACTCATGGGGGCTGGAGTGGTGGTTCAGCGGTTACAGCTCTGTTTACCCACTATCTGGATAAAAACTTGATATCATCTACCCAACTCATTATATCCCTTTGCAGTCTGGAATGATGGTTATGGAAAATGACCAGAAATCACTCATGTGAGCCAGACAGCAAACCCCCTATTCACTGTTTTGAAATCTGTTGACTTGGTCTCTTATCAGAAAAAAATAACACTCTGCCGAAACTCCTGTTTTAACCAGAAAACTTGAACCTTGGCCTCATTCCCTCTATATTTACCCCAGGCTGTAAGCAGCAGAGTGGGGGAGGTCCCAGACTCCACTGGGCTTCCCTCCGCAGGTTTCTCCTGAATAAACCTGCGTTATTGTTGAGCCACTGCTCTCCCCTCTCTTTCTTTCCTTCATTTTCCTCTTTCCTTATATCCAGTGACTCAGGGACCCAGGTTCCTCGTGTCTTGGGTCACAGCTACCCTTCCAGCCTCTTTGAGTCTTTTGCTTAATGGAATCTGTCTGTGAAGCAAATGTATGGTATTGCAGGGCTCAGGGTAATTACAGGTGAGCCTGTGTGTGCAGGATGAGAAAAAGGGACTGTGGACCATTTAGTCCGTCTCTTCCATAGGACCCCCGACCTCCCCCTCCACCCTGAGGTTCATCATCAAAGCACCCAGCATCAAGCACAGCCCATCACCATCATCTTCTCCAGCTTTTCCATTCAGTCTCTAGGATCTGAGCTCCACAGAGGGGACCTCTGCACTCAGGGTTCTGCCCAGCAGGAATTCCCTGGTCTTCACCCTGACTCCAGCGCCCTACTCCCTGCCTTCCCAACAGCCAAACAACAGCTTACCCACATGGTCTTTCTGGCTTAGTGAGGCTAGACCACCAGCAAAGGTTTTTCTGCCAGACTCCCACTTAGAAGCCAACGATCCTCCCCTCTGGAGTCACGCTTTGCTGGTGTGGTCTTCCCCTACCTTGACTCAGGGGTAGTCTACATCACCCACAGTATACAGCAGGAGTGACAATGTGTGATTTGGACTCTAGAGGAATTCAGCTGCTGTATCATGAGGGCACTCAAGTGCACAGTCCTGCAGAGAGCCCAGAGAGAAGCACAAACTTTTCAGTTTATATGAATGAGCCATCTTCAAGTGGATCCCTCAGCTTGAAATGGGCCTTCAGGTGACTGCAGCCTTATGGGAGACCCTGAGCCAGAATCACCCTGCCCAGCTCCTCCTAATTCTTCACCCTCAGAAAATATATGCGTTGTGGGGCTGGAGCAGTGGCTCAGTGGTTACAGCACTTGCCTGGCATGCCCAAGGATGCAGGTTTTAACCCCAGCACCATATACACACAAAGTGTCAGAGCAATGAGAGCCACATGAAAGACTAATAAAATTGATTCTTTCTCTCTCACTGTCCCATCTCTTAAAAAAAAAATAAGTTAATAAGTTGGCTTAAAACTATAAATAAATTGATTCTTTAAAGAAAAAGAAAATATACAAGATGATAAGTGTCCATCATCTTAAAAACACACACATACTTGCCGGGCGTGGTGGCACAAGCTTGAAATCCCAACAATTCAGGAGGCTGAAGCAGGAGAATTGGAAGTTGGAACCCAGCCTCAGCAATTTAGCAAGGCCCCAAGCAACTTACAACCTGTCTCAAAATACTTAAAAAATGGGCGGGAGTGGTGGCTCAGTAGCTATGGCACTTGCCTGGCATGCATGAGTACGTGAGTTCAAATCCCAAGACCACATACACAACAAAGTCTTGGAGCAACAAAAGCCACATGAAAAACTAAATAAAAATTATTTTTAAAAAATCCTCAAGGGGGCTGGAGCAGTGGCTTGGCAGTTATGGTGCAAGTACACGGGTTCAAACCCCAGCACCCACGTACACAACTAAGTGTCAGAGCAATGAAGGCCATGTGAAAAACTCAATAAAAATTGATTCTGTCTGTTCCTCTCTCTCTCTCTCTCTCTCTCTCACTGTCCTTCTCTCTTTAAAAAAATAAAAAAATAAATTAAAAATCCTAAAAAAAAAAAAGTGGTGGCTGGAGATTAGGATGTAGCTCAGTGGGAAGGCACCTCTGGGTTCAATCCCCTGTATCAAAACCTAAAACAACACACACACACACACACACACACACAGCACACATGCGTGTGCGTATGGACCTAGAGTGTTCAAAGAAGGTGCTGGCCGAATGGCAGCTGCCACTTCATCAAGCTAATCCCCATAGAGAGCATCTTCCCAGCATGACCTTGCTGAGGTCCACTAGCTTACAAGGAAGCTAAAATGGGTTCCCAGAAAGCTGGGATTAGAACCACAGAGGCATATTTTCCATCATTGCTGGACCTGAGAAGATGCAGAAAACACCAGCTTTACCACTTGTAGCCCCTCTCACAGATGGAAGGTGAAGATATAAAATTTTTTTATTTTTTTTGCCTTACGGTTTCTGACATTTAAAAATCTTTCTAAGCCAGAAGTGGTGGCGAGTAACTATAGTCCCAGGCTGAGGCAGGAGAATCAATGTAGCCCAGGAGTCCAGCCCAGGGCAACAAAGCAAGCCTATCTCAATAGACCCTCCTGGGGCTGGCCAGAAGCAAGTCTGCGATACCCCACGAGGCAATACTGCTGTTTTAATGACCCCAGGGCAGGTGCCAAGCAGTGGGGAGACCTCTCCGGTTTAAACTTGCTGGAATTACTCCAACCAGTCCACCACCACTTGCTCTGTCCTGCCCTGCCAATGAAGGCCCTGGCTTAGACTTCGTCCCACTTTGACCCTGCTGTCTCCTGGCAGATGTGGGGCTTTCCCACACGGCCTTTGATCACGTGCTGAGCTCCTGGTTCTGGGATCTATGAGCAGAAAAACTTTGTTTTCCTGAAACTGCCTGACTCTCCTGTGGCTCCATCTGACTGACACTCACATTCAAGAGCACCAGGAGAGCAGCATCTTGGAGATTTCTGTGGAAAGTACTGGGTGACCGTTTCCTAGCCTGTGGGGACAAGGCAGGAACTGCTCTCCTCACACAGTGGGCTAGGCCTGCTCACACAGGGTGCTTTCCTTTTCCAGGGATTTAAGCCCTTGGTGAGCCCTGAATTAACCAAGACCTAGCCCTGGTGCTCTCCTGGGGTGATTTCTTGGGGCTTGCTGGTTCCCCAACCTCCCCTTGAATGCCCAGACTGGGAGATCTGAGGATCTTTCCCATCTCATCCCTGAGAGGAGCTTTGCCTGTGATGGAGGGAAGACAGAAGGAGGAAGCACAGGCCTACTGCACAGAAGGTCTCTGGCATCAGGAGACCATCAGGAGCCATCACCACAGTTCTGTGAGGATCACAGAGCATGGTGGACGTAAAGTGATCCCAGGTCACACAGTACAGGCTGTGTGAAAACCCTGATGGGGAGCACAGAGCCAACTACCTCACTGACCTGCACATCTTCACTGACTCAGGGCACAGGAACTTGGAAAGAAGCAGAAAGTGAAAGGGTGCTTCCAGGGGACTTTGCACATTTGGGGACTCCATTGGAGGTGACAGGCCCTCTGAGCCAGCATGGCCCTCTTTCCAGACAGCTACAACCAAGCCTCCCAGTTAGTGTGACAATCAAGTGGGGCTAAAGGTAGAGTGCCCAGGGCTGGAGCGGTGGCTCAGCAGTTGGAGCACTTGCCTGGCAAGTGCGAGGACCCAGATTCGAACCCCAGCACCACATACACAACTGTCAGAGAAACAAAGACCAGATGGAAAAATAAATAAAATTGATTCCCTCTTTCTCTCTCTCCCTGTCTCTTGAAAAATAAAACAGGGGGCTGGAATGGTGGCTCAGCAGTATTGCCTGGCATGCATGAGAATGCACGTTCAAACTCCAGCACCATGTACACAACAAAGTGTTGGAGCAATGAAAGTCACATGAAAAACTAAGTTGTTTCTCTCTTTCTCTCACTGTCCCTCTCTCTTAAAAATAAATAAGTAAAATAAAATAAAACCAAACTGGGTAGAGTTCCCAGCTCTGCACCTGACAGGTGGTAAGCAGGCACAAACTTCGGCTTCTGAAGCCAGAGCTACTCACTTTCAGCAAATGTGGAGGGCAGAATAGGGGAACTGGAATCATAGATGTATAACCATGCTTGTCCTGGGAATGCTATCCTTGCTCCAGACCTCCAGAGGCCTCCTACTTCAGTCGTGGTCCCCAGAACGTGGCCAGGCCTGAGTCCCAAGGGAGATCAGGAGCAGGCCTCTGGGGCCCTGATGGAACATGGTGAAGCTCCTACCCGTTGATCACAGACCAGGCCAAGGTGGCCAGGGAAGTCCGACCCCCACCTCTGGAAGGTCACAGGTGTGTAGGGTCCCTCCCACAGACCCTCTAGAAGAGGAGGCCACGGGCCTGCTACACTAAGGATGTGCCAACACCTCGAGGTCACCAACATCACTAAGCCAAGGATCAAGGAGTAGTAAAAGGTCCAGCTTTCAAATCTTGACTCCTCTACTTTCTGGCTACATTCCTAGTGGGTCAGTTTGTCTTTCGCTTACTTACCAGAGGATACAGTCATGTCCCGGGGTCCGCGGAGGAAAGACCCCAGAAGGGGACGAAGCCCCCGGGTCTCGTCAGTGCTCCACCTGCCGCTGTTACTGCTCTCTGGTAACCTGATGCTATGCGCCCAGGTGGCAGAGGTCTCAGCGCAGGGGAACCTGTGGGCTGCGTTCGCACAAGGCAAGGTGTAATGAGGTTTCGAGCACCAGCCCCCCACCCCACGCCGGCCAACGCCCACCGACCCCAGGAGGTCACTGCTTCTCCTGCTGGTGGAGGTTGGTGCGCTGGCTGAAGGCTCGCCCAGGTGAGTGCACAGGTGGCACTCTAGGCTGCAATTGCTCGCGAAGGCCTTGCGGCCTGCAGCTGATGTAGGGTCTCTCCCAAGTGCAGGAGATGACGCACCTCGGAGCCGCCTCTGAAGGTCCTGCGGCACTCCAGGCGGCTGTCGGGCGCTTGCCAGTGAGTGCACGCTGGAGCTGCACCAGCTGCGAGAGGCGCTTAGAGGCCTTCTTGCACAGCCTGCACGCAAAGGGCTCAAGTGCACTCAGGGGCGCTCGCTGGGGTGGATGCGGTCATACTCCAGAAGGCTGGGGGTGCACACGAAGGTCTCGCCTAGCAGACTACAGCCGCTGCGCGGGGCAGTTGGGCTGCTGGCGAAGGCCCTCTGCCACTCAGCTACTGTTCTTTGGCTCCCCTGTAGCCTGCATCTGCTCTTGTGCACAATTCCCTGGCTTTCATTGCTCTCACACTTAGTTGTGTATGTGGGTGCTGGGGTTTGAACCCATGCACTTGCCCATGCCAGGCAAGGGCTGCAACCACCCACCCACCACTCCAGCCCCTCTCTCTTTTTCCTTTGGGCCAAGGTATCCTTATTTCTTTTTCATCTATTGCTACTCTACCCTTTTCTTATTTTCATTTTTAAACAGGGGAATTCTTTCCAGAGATGCTATACAATGCTGTGCCAGAACTCCAGGGGAGGTCCTGGCACCTGCTGGACTCCAACACTGGTGCTCCCCTGTTTGACGGCCCTGAGAGACCAGGCCTGGGGCAGGGTGGCATAGTCCTACACCAGAGGTTCTGTGCCCTAACAGATCTTTGGACTAGAGCCTTCCCCTGGAGGAGTAATCCTGCCTCCAGCCACAGCTCCACTCAGGTCCCCTTCATGAGTGGGGTAACTCCCAGTTTGGTCCTCTGGGAGAAGCCTCTTCTACCGGTCCAGGAATCTCCCTGGGGATCAGCCTTGGGGGTTCCTTCCTGCACAGCCTTCTGGGCTGGAGCCTCCATCCTAGGGCCAGCCCCAAGGCAGATCCTGATTGTAGGATCTGGAAAAGCAGAGTAGAAAGGGGTTGGTAGTTCCCAAAAAGGGAGAAGTGGAGAACTGGGCCAAAGAATGACCACCTCACAAACATCTACCGGGCAGCCCCCAGCTGGGGGGAAAAGTGTCTAGGATTGTGAGAACTCTGACACCAGTATCTCCTGTCCCTGTCCAGGTGTCTGCTGTGCCCCAGTCACCCAGAGAACAGCTTTCCCTGCTCTCCCTGCTCCCCAGAATAACCTCTAGCTTGATAACATGGCAGTCCCCCTTCCCCAGCAACAGGTACAGCCTGGTGGCTAAGCTGCCCCACCCACCACACTGGCCACCAGTCCCTGGGTACAAGCCCACCACTCCAGAACCTCCTTGCTCCCTGCCTAGGCCAGGCCTGCCCCACTCACCTACCATCCTTTGGCTCTTCCTGGAGGTGCAAAATGGGGCTCACCTGGCGACTGAGAGCTAGGTCAGAAGTACCAGGTTGCAGAGCCCAACCCTGGGCCTTCCCTTTCCCACTTCAACCAGGTAACTTGGGCTCTGGCAGGCCTGGCAGCCTCATCTAAGAAGTGGGCATTTTGACTCTAGATGTGCATGGCTGAGTGTGGGGCCCAGGACCCGGGCACCCAGCAAGTGTGGACACCAAGAGAGCCAGCTGCTACTTGGACACCAAGAGAGCCAGCTGCTTGCTGTTAGTATTGCTGTGGTCCTGTTAGTTTCCCACTGCTGCTACAACAAACTGCCACCAACTTGGTGGTTTAAAGCACTGCAGATTTATGATGTCACAGCTCTGGAGGCCAGTCCTGCCGGAGGCTCTGGGGGATGCTTGCTTGCCTTTCCACTTCTGGAGTCCAACAGTGAAACATCCTCAAATCTGCTCTCTGCAGCCACATCTTAGAGGGCGGTGGCCCTGTTCCTCTTGTGTGAGGACACCTGTAGTTACACTGAGCCCACCATGAGTGATCCAGGGGCATCACACTATCCCAAGATCCATAACTGGATCTCACTCCTCCCCCTCCCCTGTCCCTTGCAGTGTGAGGGGCCTGGGGGACTAGGGCATGCACATTCCTTAGCTGTTATTTCCTGCCCACAAGTGACCTTTTCTGAGCTCCTCACAGTTTACTCCAGTGCCATCCAGGTGACACAGATGCTGTTCTCTCGATGCGCATGGTGGGGAGAGAAATGCCAATGTACAGCAACACACAGAGTGTGGCACTGAAGGCCCAGCTGGTGGATAGGCTGGTGACTTGTAGGGAGAGCCAGCAAGCTTGAGCAGACAAGCGTGAACCTGCTGGAAAGTGGCAGACCAGAGCAAGCCCTGTGTTACCACACTGGAATGAGCACTGATGTGAGCTTATGGCTCTAATGTACACTCAGTCATGCTCGAACACACAGACACACATGTGAAAAAACCCCCTAAGGGAGCAGCCCACTGCCCACAAGTGAACAAGAAGAGGGGGTGAGGTGGAGGAGGGGGTGTCTTTCTATCCTTTTATGGTACTGGGGGCCCAGGCTGCTCTGAACTTGTGATCTCCTGCCTCAGCCTCCCAAGTTGCTGTGACTACAGAAGTGTGCCACCACACCCAGAGACGACTCACATGTATTATGGAGCAAGCCCTAACCCAGTGATAATCACTGGGAATCACAGAGCTGGCCTATAAAAGATCCTGCCTGAATGAGAGCTTTCTGCAGGTTCTTGTTGCTTCCAGAACAAACCAGGGTCTGTCCAGCGCTATGGCCGATATCCCAGGTGGAACACAGGAACAAGGGCCCTTGCAGTGCCAGTATCAGTCCTGTGTGTGTGCTGGGAAGGGAACCTGGGCCTCACACATGTGAACTATGCACGTCCCTTCCTGTGGAAGGCAGTGAGTGCTTTACCCAATGTTCCAGAAGTCAGAGTCAGTAAGACACTGCTCCAGGTCTCCCTAAACCTGCTGTAGCTTTTTCTGGCAGTTTTAGAGATTTCCTAAAAAGAAGTTGTCTAGGGATGCCTAGCCACCTGAATTACCTTGATGGGGAACAAGAAGGAATCGAGAAGGATTTAACCAAATCTTTCTGCAGTGGACTTTCCAGCCCAGGCCACCTCTGAGTGACTGGACAGTTCTTTCCAGACCACTGCTGCCCACTGTTTCTGGTGGATCACTCAGACAGGCACTAAGAGTAGTGCCTGGGGCAAATCCCCAGGGGAGGGGGGAGACTACACATTGCTGAACTAAGACAAAGATGCAGAACTGCACAAGTTCTTCAGATCACCAAGGATCATGGAGCGACCAGGCCCTGTTGGTGCCTATGCTGTGTGGGAGCTGGCTTCCTTGGGCTTGCAAGGCTGGGCAGCTCTCAGTCATGGGTGGCCTCCCTCACATGTTTAACTAGATCTGGAAATTTGCCAAGAAACAAAGGAGACCCTGAGGTTTCTCGAACAGCCTCACTGGTCACTGGTGTTAAGTTCCCAACCTTCCTGTCCCCTCCAGATCTGGTAAGACTAGGCTTAGGCCCAGGGCAGGTGAGGCCACCCCCAGCTGCAGCATTTGCTGAGACTTCATGGGCCACATTCAGACCAACCAAGACACTGATCTTTGTGGGCTCTTTCCCCCAGGGTAGCACTAATCAGGGGCAATTCCAAGGAAACCCAAAGCCTTCCCCCACCCCATAGTGGAGACTGCTACTCTGGTGCCTTGGTTTCTCCCCTGACAAATGAGCCAGCTTGAGCTTAAGACTCAAGAAACATACTTGGAAGCAAAGGGCTGGTCTTAGCATGAGGACAGAGATCTGTCCACATGGCCCTTAAAAGTGCCTTTCCCAAGCACTGTGGAGTCATCTCTGAGGGCATAGCTTCAGTTGAGGTGGCAGCTAGATGCCACGGCAGCTTGCTATTCTCTTTCTGCCCATCTGGAGGTAACAGCTGTGTACCTTCCCCAGGCACACCAGGTAGCAAGCAGCATGGGCACCATCTGCCCACAATGCTGACCAGCCTAAGAGCAGATGGATGCAAATGTAACCCACAACGGACATGTCTGGGGCTGGACAGAGCCAGGCTTGCCAGACCACTGGGGAAGACCAAGGGAGAAGCTTTCTCTGAGAGTGGGCAGGCTCACATACAAATAAAGTACAGGAGCTGGAGCTGGGGGCTGGAAAGCATCACCTGTGCCTGGCGAGGTGGCACATACCTGTGATCCCAGTGACTAGAAGGCTGCCACAGGAGGGTGCAGGTTCCAGGCCAGGCTCAACAACTTAGGGAGAACCTGCCTAAAATAAAAAATAAAAAGGATTCGGGGTGTACCTCACTGGTGCAGTCCACCAGGTTCAATCCTCAGTACGAACAAAACAAAACAAAACAAAAAACTGTAAATCTGGGAAAGACATTGGGTTGCCTCCACTTTTCAGTTGGCCAAGGACCCCACTGAGTTGCACCCCCACCATGAGTGAACTGGTCACCCACATCTGGTCATTCCACATCCTGATGAAGAGAGATGGACAAGAAGACCTGGCAGAAAGAAGGCAGGTGCAGAAAGCACTAGTCTGCAGCAAGCACTAGTCTGCAGCTAGTAGGGATGCAGCACGGTGCAGCTATCATGGAAAAGAGCCTGGCAGTTCCCCCAAAGGTCAAATGTGGAGCTGTCACCTGGCCTAGCAATTCCACTTCATGGGATCTACCCAGGAGAAATGGAAACAGTAACTCTAAACTCTTAACAGCACTACTCACAATAACCAAAAGTGGAACCAACCCAAATATCTATCACATGATGAATGGATAGACAAAACAAAGTCTCAGCATAGAAAGAAATGTCATCTAGTCATAAAAAGGAATGAAATACTAACACATGCTACAAAGTGGATGGGTGTTGGAAAACATCGTTAAATCAAAGAAGTCAGTCACAAAAGACCACATATTGTGTATAATTCCATTTATATGAAATATCCAAATGGCAAATTCATACAGACAGAAAGGAGGTTAGTGGTTGCCAGGGGCCAGAGGGAGGAAGAATGGGGAATAACTGCTTACTGTGTATGGAGGTTCATTTTGGAGTGATGAAAATGTTTGGGGATTACAGTGATGATGGTTACTCAAAAGAGAATAAAAACTAAAAAGTAGGGACTGGAGTAGTGGTTCAGCAGTTATGGTACTTGCCTGGTAAGCATGAGGATGCAAGTTCAAACCCCAGACACAACAAAGTGTTTGAGAAATGGAAGTCACATGAAAAACTAAATAAAAATTGCTTCTCTCTTACTCTCTGTCCCCTCTTACTTTAAGAAAAAAAAAAAAAAAAACCTAAAAAGTATACTAAAAGCCAACCTGAAGTGTGCACTTTAAAATGGTTAATTTTTAAGGGGCTGGAGCAGTAGCTCAGCAGTTATGGTGATTGCCTGGAATATGTGATGACGTGGGTTCAAACCCCAGCATCACGTACACAACAAAGTGTTGGAGCAATGAAAGCCACATGAAAAACTAAATAAAACTGATTCTCTTTCTCTCTCACTGTCCTTCTCTCCCTTACAAAAAAAGGGAGTGGGCAGCATGCTCAGGGACAAGACTCCTTACAGTGTCAGAAGCTGGAGACCATTATGGCCACCAACTTACAGATGGAAAGCTATGACTGGGAGGGAGGAAACTCAGGCAGGATACACAGGGCCTCACAACTGCATCTGTCTGGCCATGGAGTCCTGACCAACCAGATTGCCTGCAGCTCCACACCACCAAGTCCAGCATGTGCCTCCATGGCATGGGCCTCTCCCTCCAGCAAGGTCTGCTGGCCTTGGAAATCCGTGCAGAGCAGGCCCAGCTCACCCTACTCCCCACCCTCCCTTGAACCTCCAAGCCTCTAACTCTGGGGACTGTAAGAGGTTGTTTTGTTTTCTTGTGGTGCTGGGATCCAATGCAAGGCCTCGTGGATGCCAGGCAAGTACTCTGTCCAGTGCCACATCCCCAGGCCTGGGCACTGAAGGTTCTGTAGTTACTTGGTTTATCTCTGAAAGAAACCCTGATGGTGGCCAACTGTTTCTTGGGGAAGCCAACTGGACACTCTGCTAATGTAATTAGTGCAGAGACACTGCCAGGCTGGGAGCCCAGGTCCCCTCATACAAGACGGGGGCTTCCCAGCCATGAATGTTAGTGGGTGTATCCTGTACCTCCAAGGACTCCAGGCCCTCTCCAGGTGGGCAGATGCTCATTTCTGTGGTGCTAACTAGGTTCCAGCTCAGGCTGTCCCTGGGGACAGACTGGGCTTCCACAGTCTGGCATCCCAGAAGTCCCAGTCAGGATCCTGATCTGAACCAATATCAGGCTGCAGTGTCCCAGGTGTGAGGGACAGTGGTCATGCTCCTGGCTCTAAGACTTCTAGCGAACGGTGCCCTCTGAGGATCTCTGTCTCCACAACAGGACCAGAACAGAACCCTGGGCAAGCAACTAGCTTGACCTCCTTACCTCCAGGGTGGGAATGACACCTACCACAGTAGACAAGTCCTAGGATGGACATTCTGGGATATGAAGTCTCCTAGGCCTGGGAAAGTTCCATGGAAGGCTCTGGTGGGTTAAGCAGTGTCCCACAAAAAAAGATGTGCTCTGGGGCTGGAGCAGTGGCTCAGCGGTTACAGCACTTGCCTGGCATGCACAAGGACATGGGTTCGAACCCCAGCACCACATACACATCAGTGTCAGAGCAACAAAAGTCACATGAAAAACTAAAACTGATTCTTTCTCTCTCACTGTCCCTCTCTCTTTCTCTCTCTTAATGCTCTTATCCTAATTCCCAGAACCTCTGAGTGTGACTTTATTTGGAAAAGGATCTTTGCAGATTTAAACAGACATCTTGAAGTAGATCATCCTGAATAGGCTGCATGGACCCTAACTGCAAAGACCAATAGAGGGAGGCAGAGGGAATTTTTCTGCAGAGAAGAGGACATGTGAAAATGGAATGAGGCCTCCACACTCCAAGAACACCTGGAGCGCTAGAAGCTGGAGGAGGCAAGCACAGATCCTGCTTGGGGTCTTCGGAGCATGTGGCACTGTCAATACCTTGACTTCAAACTTCTGGCCTCCAGAACTGAGAATAAACTGTTGCTTTAAGCCACCCAGTTGTGGTAATTAGCTATAGGAAACGAACAGACACTGGTTCAGCACTCTGATGGGGTAGAAAGACTGGCTATGTTGTGGAGAGATCTCCCTGATGCCTGGTGAGTCAGATGATTGTCACATGCCTGGACAGACTGTAAGGAGGAAGCCAGCAGCCTTTACCTGCCAGGAAAGAACCCTGAACTTGTGGAAGGTGGGGTCTGACGCGTGTCAGTCATGTGTATACAGTATTTCCAGAAAAGTCCAAGTGCCCATGGTGAGCATCTGTTCATCTATGTACTTCAAAAAGAACCTGCAGCCAGGTGCAGTGGTGAATGCCTGTGAAGCCAGCAACCTGGGAGGCCTTTGATCACCAGTTCAAAGCCAGTCTCAGCAACTTAGTGAGATCTTGTCTCAAATTAAAAAATAAAAAGGGCTTGGGATGTGGCTCAGTGGTTAAGCACCTCTGAGTTCAATCGTTGGTACCAAAAAAAAAAAAAAAAAAAAAAACCAAAACACAAAAACAAAAGAAACCCCTGCCTTGTGAGGGTGCTTGCACTCATTTGTAATCCCAACTCTCAGGAGGTCTAGGCAGGAAGACTGCAAGGTTAATGCCAGGCTCAAGAGCTTAGTGAAACCCTGTCTCAAAAAATAAAAAAGACTGGGGGTTTAGCTCCCTGATAGTCCCTGGGTTCAATCCCCAATACTGAAAGGGAAAAACAAAAATTGCCTCCCAGAACCCAACCCAGGCTTTCCTGCCCTGCTGCTAGCCTGCACCATCCAACTACCCCACCTGAACCTGGATAACCTTCCAGTCTCAGGCCCACCCAGGATCTAAGACCACGCATGGCAAAGATAATTTTGGTTCCAGGTCCCCAGAGCTGGGAGCATGTTCCCAGTCCTGCATTACAGTTATCCCAGGAAGCATGCCCCTTTTCCATGCCAACCCTTTCTAATTGTCCCCAGGGCTGCTGGTGTTGAAAGCAGGGCACAGACCAACCACCTTAAGAGCAAAGGGGAGCTGAGAGATCACAATGTCCAAGACTGATAACCCTAACCCTAACCTGCAGAACCAAAGGGTGAAGGTAAACAGAGGAAGGTTACTGAGGTTCAAGTCCCCCTTCGAGCTTGTGCGGCCCAGTGAGGAGCTCTGCAGGGCAGATACGAGGTGTGCTGAGACCCGCAGCCCAAAACAGGTCAACTCCCCCACCCCACCCGACCCCCGCGCCCCACAGACAGGGGACAGTAACCTGTGTTACTGGGCAGGCAGGAGCGAGGGCCTCTACCTTACCTGTCCTCCCCAGGGTGCCTCCATCCTTCTGGGCCCGCCCTCAAGGAAACACAAGTTTCCGCGGCCCCTGGGCATCTCCGCCAGGGTCGGAGCGAAAGAGACAGTGCGGGTAAGAAACCACGCAGGACGCACTTAGGAGAGTACCCGCTGGGGAGGTGCAGCCGGGCTTGCCTGGAAGGTCGCCGAGGCGGTGGGCCGCCGGGCCGCCGGACCGCTCCAGGGCCTGGCGCGGGCGCTCAGGGTCCTCAACTTCCCACCCGGACGCAGGAGGTGGAAACCGGAACTACAGACGCTGACCAGCCGGGAACTGAAAGTCTGGAGAGCCGCGACTCGGCCTGAACCGGATATGTGGACAAGAAGTGCACAGTTCACGCCTCCTCCACGGACCCCGCGTGCAGGGGTAGAGGGGAAGCTTCGGATGGCGCCGCGCTAAAGCGCCCAGAGGTCCCCGCCTCAAAGCCGACTCACAGGTCCGCACACAATGCCGCTGACTAGCTAGGGGAGGCCCCCACGGCCCTGGTCCGCGCCCCACTCCTCCCCGCCTCAGCAAGGGCTAGAGCGGCGGGAGCCTGCGCAGGGGCTGCTGGGGAGCGTAGTTCCGCTGCGTGTTCCGCTGCGTCTCCCGCTGCCGCTAAGCGAGGGTGCGGGGAGAACCCCGTTTCTCTTGGCAACCCTGCCCCCAATAGCGAGGCGTCGTCAAGGAGATAGCGCCCGCCCCACCCAGCAAAGCGGGGGATTGGCCCGCAGGATGATGGCTAGTCTTGGCGCCCAGTCATGTTTCTGAGGTGTCCAGACCCGGAAATGGCCTCCCATTCGCAGCCAGTTGGGGTAAGTGTTGGGTGGAGTAGGAAACTCCTAACGCAAAGGTGGTGCGAACCTTGTTGCCGCCTTGGTCCTAGCTGTGATCAGCCGTCCTACATAATCTGGGCCTGGTGGATTGTGTGGCTTCCACTGTTGTCCTACCCTAACCTCCATAGGAACATCTAATTTTTTTTTCTAGAAAGAGAATCAGTTTTATTTATTTTTTCGTCTGGCCTTCGTTTCTCCAACTTTTAGTTGTGTATGTGGTACTGGGATTTTGATGCCGGTTTTGTGGTTGTTAAGTTCGTGTCCTCTCAGAGTCAACGAATGAAATGGAGGGACATGGAGGCAAGTGGAGCAAACAGTTTAAGGACAAAAAGAAAAGGCTTCTCCAGGAGAAGGGAGTCTTGGAGCTGAGAACTCAAAGAGTTCTTTTCTTTCTTGTAGTTTCTCAAAATTCTCCCCCTTTGATAAATCATTGCCTTCCCTCCACCGTGCCTGGGAGCAGGGTTCAGCTCTGGTCTGAGCTAGTCTTTTGTCCTGGGCCTGTGAGCATCTTTATCAGCAGAGGGGAAGTCACTATGTGGACCGCCCTTGTTAGCAAAGGGAAGTTGATATGCACCTTTGCTTAATTAGGGCAGTGGATGCTCTTCACCCTCTCAGAAAAAAATGACCATCAGCTAATTTCCTCCTTATTGACCTGTATCATTCTGCCTACACTGATTGCCTAGCTTTCTTTGCCTCATTCCCCCCTCTAATTAGGAAAACCCATACTGCTGTAGGGATTTAGATGACAATCCATCTGACTACTTCCATCTGAAAAAGAGGTGTGGTGTGGCAAGCAGTTTTTGGTTTTCCCTTAAGAATGTTCAGGCCAAATAAGGACTCCGCGATAGAGGTCATCGGTAGTGATCATGGATGGAGTGCCTCTGGTTATGGGCAGATTCTATCCAAGGGGCCACAGTGAGTGTTTGGTCTGGCAGAAACACTGTAGAGCCATCCATGAGCAGGTGCTCTATAAGAGAAATAAGAAGATATGAAGGGCTGTAGCAGTGGCTCAGCGGTTACAGCACTTGCCAGGCATGTGCGAGTACATGGGTTCAAACCCCAGCAACCCATGTGTGCAACTAAGTGTCAGCAACAAAAGCCATATGAAAAAACTCAATAAAAATTGATTCTCTCTCTCTCACTCTCTCACTGTCCTCTCTTTTAAAAAAAAAAGGGGGGCTGGAATGGTGGCTGAGGGGTTATGGTGCTTGCCCAGCATGCACAAGTACGCAGGTTCAAACCCCAGCACACATGTACACAACTGTCAGAGCAACAAAAGCCACGTGAAAAAGTCAATAAAAATTGATTCTGTCTCTCTCACACTTTCACCGTCCTTCTCTCTTAAAAAAAAAAAAAAGAAGATACGAGTATTGGAATAATGTTGATGCAGCAATGGATGCAGCAGCATCCAAATATGCCAACAAGTGTGATGCCAACTATAGAAACCAGCAACGTTTTCCACCAGGAGGTGCTGGAAAACCACAAACTAAAAGGTTGTCCCCATAACAAGTCCAGTGAGGACATGGCATTTATCTGGGAATGTAGGTCTTTAAGGACCTTGATCACATTACCAGAATTGTCAGGAATGTAAACAACATTCAGTTTGGATGATGGTGCAGGTGCCTCCCTGAGCTGCTGTGAGAACATCTGAAGCTGTCTGATTTTATAAAATAGCCTTCCTGATGAGTGCCACTTTTGTGTTAAGGAGAGAAATACTATGCTCAACATCATGGAGAGCATTTTGAGTGTAATTAGTTAGAGTCTCTACATGCCAGGTTATATCCTCTAGTCCAATTTGTGCCATAAACAGTGAAACCATATGATCGTACCAATGAAAAACAGATCATCCTCACCTGTTTAAGATTGGGAAGATTTGCTGGTTGTCCTACACTTTGTGTCCATCTCCCTTGCATCCATGGCTACCCAATAGTGCATCTTCCTATCCAGCCTAGAGGAAGCCAGGGCCACACAAATTTGTCCCACATAAGTCCCTCTGGGTGCCCGCCAATTAATCCCAACCAGTCATTGGACTGTAACTCTGGGGTCCACCCTAATTCCCAATTAGGCCATTGATCATAAGTGTGATGATGCTGCTCCCAACAGAGCAGGGCTTCCTGGTTTAAATGTCCAATGGTGGGTATAAGCCATATATATTCATCCCAAATTTGTTGGTAACCATCTTTGTATCTTTGACATTCTGGCATTACTAGTGGCAAGTGAGGAATAGATGAGTTTAAATGTGGTTTAATAGTTGTAAAAGCTTGAGAGTTAGTTTGTTCTAAAGTGAGGTTTTCTCCATGACCTGGCTGTGACAAAGTCTTATTTATAGACCATAATATGACATCTGCATGAGTAATGGTCTGTAAAGAGTGCATGTCTCCTTTTCTGTCATCAGAGATTGCACTTTTAAAGATTTTTTTAAGAGAGAGGGACAGTGAGAGAGACAGGGAAAGAAACAACTTTTATTTAGTTTTTCACATGGCTTTAGTTGCTCCAACACTTAGTTGTGTACGTGGTACTGGGGTTTGAACCCGGGTCCTCATGCTTGCCAGGCAAGCACTGAAACTGCTGAGCCACTGCTCCAGCCCCAGAGATTGCACTTTTACCCAGTCACTCTCTCGTAAGGGAGACACTCACCAGGGTAGCTCAGAAGTGCTGGAAAGGGGCAATAAACCACACATCCAGCAATTGGTTTTTTGTAATATAGTGGCATATTGTTGAGCATTAATTCCAATGGACTTGTCCAAAATGGTAAAGAAAGAAATAAAGAAAAGTTTCCATATCACCATTTCCTTTGTGGAAGAGATATTTTAAATCTTCTGGTGAAGTGCAGGTGTATCATTCCTCAGTTTCTTGCGAAGGAGAAGTTTCTTTGGGAGTTGATTCATGATGCCAAAGTTTTACCCAAAAATGGTGAATCCAGTTCTCTTTTCCAAGAACCATTACTGCAGAAGGGTAGACAGAATTACAGAGAAGTGTCCCTTCTAGATAGGGTCTAGGTTTGGGGAGTTAGAAGGTATGGTCTTAACGAAAACTAAATCTCCAGGCTCACACAAAGGTGGAGAGGTGAGCAGTTCACTAATAGGATATTTAGAGGTTTGGGCTTGAAACTTAGCCAGCTTTGTGATATGAGACTCCAAGTCTGCAGTTTCCTGATCTTGAAGGATGTCATTCCTTAGGAATGGCCTTTCATACAGGAGCTCAAATGGGCTGAGCCCTAGTGCTCCTGGGGTGTTTCCAACTCTGAGTAGAGTTAAAGGAAGCACTTTGGGCCAAGGGTAGTGAGTCTCCTGAGTAAGTTTTCTTAAATGTATCTTTAAGATATCATTAGCCAGGCTGGAGCATTGGCTTAGTGGTTACCAAACTTGCCTGACATGCACAGGTATGCGGGTTCAAACCCCAGCACCCATGTACACAACTAAGTGTCGGAGCAACAAAAGCCATGTGAAAAATTCAATAAAAATTGATTCTCTCTCTCTCTCCCTCTATCTCTCTCACTGTTCTCTCTTTGTTGAAAAAAAAAAAAGATATCATTAGCCTTCTCTACCTTCCCTGAGGATTGAAGTCTCCATACACAATGGAGATGATACTGTATGCCTAGGGCCCTGGATACTCCTTGAGTAACAGCTATCTTAAAAGCTTCTCCATTGTCACTCTGGGGGCTCCTGTAATATGGCCTTTATTATTTCTCCCACCTGTTCAGTCCGGGAGGGATAAACCTCAACCTACCTAGTAAAGGTATCCACCATAACCAATAAGTATTGAGACCTGCTGCTTTTGGTCATGTGGGTAAATTCAAGTACCAATCCTCCCCAGGGCATTGTCCTGTCCTTTGTAACCCTGGAAGCTTTTTGGCATAGTTAAGTGGGTTATTTTTCTGGTATGCCTCACAGGCTTTGACTACTTGATGGACTGTTTTTGGTATATTCCTCTCTTAAAATCTTTTTTCTTTTTAAGAGAGAGGGACAGTGAGAGAAAGAGAAAGAAACAATTTTTTAAGAGAGAATCAATTTTAGTTTTGCACATGGCTTTCGTTGCTCCAGTATTCACTGTGTACATAGTGCTAGGGTTTGAACCCGCATCCTTGCACATGTGATGCAAGCGCCAGAAGAACTCCATCCCCAAGAATCAATTTTTATTTAGTTTTTAATGTGGCTTTCGTTGCTCCAACAACTCGTTGCATACATGGTGCTGGGGTTTGAAACCACATCCTCGCGCATGCCAGGCAACTGCGTAACCACTGAGCCGTTGCTCCAGCCCTTCAAATATCTCTTGAGTTAATTTGAGAGTATTTTCCTCTCCTAGATGGAAATATTGGTGCAAGGTATATAAAATCTTCCATTGAAAGCTAGCAGGCAAGTAAAGTTTGCTGTCTCCCAACTGAATCCATCCAGAAGGCAAGAGAGTGGCTCCCCTAGATAAGGCCCGTTGCATCCCTTCTTGAGGGTGCTGAGGTTTTATCTCTGGGGGAGATCCTGTCCATAGCATTGGGGTTAAGGTTGCTGGTTGACATAATGCTCCTTTTGCAGCCTCCCTGGCCTGTTGATCTGCTCTATTATTGCTGTCTGATATGTCATCAGTCCCCTTCTGGTGTCACCAACAATGGATTACTGCCGCTTCCTTGGGTGAATGAACAGCATCCAGTAACTTTAGGATCTGCTCATAGTACTTTATAGAAGTTCCTCCAGCTGTTTGAAATCCTCTCTTCCTCCTGATTGCTGCATGTACATGCAGAATCAGATAAGCATCCTTAGAGTCAGAATAAATGCTGACTCTCTGTCGCTCTCCTAGCTCAAGTGCTCTAGTTAGGGCTTTCAACTCTGCAAGTTGTGCACTTGTGCCTGTTGAGCTTCTAAGGTATCATATAGAATCACCACAGCATATCTTTTATGTTCTCCTTGCTGCATGAAAGAACTTCCATCTGTGTGCATAGTCATATCTGGATTGGACAGAGGACACTTTGAAGGTCTCCCTGGGCTGAGCAGTCAAGAGCTAAAGCTTGATGACAATCATGTTTGGGATCCCCTTCTAATGGCTCTGGAAGGAAGGTGATTCAAATTTGGGCAAGTCCTTGTATGAACTACTGGATCTTCTAGAAGTAAGGCTGGTATTTTAGGAGGTGACTGTCTGAGAGCCATTAACCTTCTTTAGTATTTAGAATTCCTGAGAGATCATGAGAAATGTATACAATGAGCTCTCTTCACAGGGTGACCTTGGATTGCCTCCAGGACTAAGAAGGCAACTGCAGCCATGGCCTCCGCTCACAAGCTGTGAGGCCATCCTTGAGACACCTGTGTCATGTTCCTTACTAAGATATACTATAGCTGTTGAGCAGGACTATTCTTTTGTGTGATCACCCATAGGGCTATCCCTCCTCTCTCAGTGGCAAACAGATTCAATTCTTGCTCTGTAGGCAAGTTGAGAGCAGAAGCTTGAAGTAAGGCTTTTTTTTTTTTTTTTTTTTTTTTTTTGGTGCTTTAAAAGCTTTAACATGGGGCTGGAGAGATGGCTCAGTGGTTACTTTGCATGCCTGGCATGCGCAGGTATGTGAGTTCAAACCCCAGCACCATATACCCAATGAAGTGTTGGAGCAATTGAAGGCCACATGAAAAACTAAACAAAGTTGATTCTCTCTATCTCACTGTCCCTCTCTCTTAAAACAAACAAACAAAAAAAGCTTTAACATGCTGTGGTTCCCATGATAAACTAATTGTTCCCTGATGTTGGGCCTCCTTAAGGAGACTGTAAAGATGTTTAACTAACTCTTAATACCCAGGGATCCAAATTCTGCAACATCCAGTTATTCTAAGAAACCCCTGACTGTCTCACAGTTTGGGATAGAGGTTATCATCCTATAAGGGCTGTATTTTTCCTTGCTTGTGGATTCCCTGAGACAGTTGGAGCCCTAGGTATTAAACCTGCTGTTGGTATATGTGAGCTTTCCATTTTGAAACCTTATATCCTCTATCAGCTAAGAAATGTAGAAGTTCCATAGAGGCTTCTTGGCATTCTCCCTGAGTTGCAGCAGACAGAAGGATGTCATTTACATATTGGAGAAATGTTGCTGGGGATCTGTCTTTGAGCTCTGATAAGTCCTTAGCCAAGACTTGTCCTAACAAGTGTGGACTGTCTCTGAATCCTTGAGGCAACACTGTCCAGGTTAGTTAAGACCCACTATCTGGCTTCTCAAAGGAAAACAGGTATTGTGATCTAGAGTCTAGGGGTGCCGGGGGCCAGCCCCAGCTGAACTCGAGTCCCCGAAGGAGGAGTGGAGTCGGTGCGGAGGAATGGCTGGAACCACCAGGACAAGTTGCAAGCAGACACAGTTCCCTGCTTGAGCAAAATGCCGTTTGTTCTTTATTGTTGAACATTTTTATACAGATGCACAAACTAGACTTTCATTATCTGCTTCATTATACAATTCTCTTTTTAGTTTCCCAGCAAACTTAACATTTCAACCATTAGTACAATTTATGTCTTCGACCTTCCCACCACATAGACCATATGTAATGATTGGTATAAACTGTTGCCTTTTTTCCTTCAGAAACTTCTTCAAACCGGTGCCTCACTTGATAAGAGAAGCGTTTGAAGTTTTCTGTGCTATGTTAATCTAGAAGCTCTATCTTAGCATAAGTGAAAAGTTTCTTATTAGCTAGGGACGAAATGTAACTATTTGTTTCAAACTGTTTCACAGCACCAGACAAAAAACTATCCACTTTATCATAAAGTCATGGTCAAATCTTCATAGACTGTTTCATGTACTGCACAGAGAAGCTTTATATTCTAAAAGAATAATATTGTACTTAGTTCTTTAAACCTGCTTTGATCAAACACTTCCCCAAACTACGTCTCCCTATTTTTATCTAGAGGCTACTTAATTAGCTAGACTATGTTATAGGCTATTATACCCTTATACCCTATTAACTGCAGACCTAAAATTATCATGTCATTGTGACCTTGCTAGATATATTATAGTTATCCTAGGTCCTATACTTGTTAATTCTATAAAATGTTTGTGCTTCTTAATCTATGGGCTAAGAGGTAAAATCTCACTTCTACAAAGACAAGAAAGGCAAATGTGACTTATTTACTGCTAAGGGGTCAAAACTCAACCTCTGCAAGAACAGGAAAGATAAACATGTATTCCTGCAGATGTTTCACGTATCACAGTTTCTTTGTTCCTTAGTTCTAATTATTTTGCTTTCTATATCCAATTTTATTTTAAAGCCAGTATAGCTTTATTATCCATGATTTCTATATGTGTTATTACTAATACTCTTCTCAACAATTCGCAACAGTAGTTTGAGTAAAGCAATTCTTATAACAATCAGAAAGTTTCCCATTTAAATAACTTCATAATACATATAATTACTAAAACACAGCCAATTTCTAGAAGTGATGGTTTTGGCAGTCTCCAGGGCTGGCTTTGCCTAACCCATCCCCAAATCTGGACTTTGTCAGACAGAACTTCGGTGGACACTGCCTCCTCCATAGGGGTGTGCAAAAAAGACATCTTTTAGGTCTAATACAGTGAACCAAGGAGCAGTAGCTAAGATCTCAGATAACACAGTGTAAGGATTAGGCAGGACAGGGTGGAGGGGAACAACTGCTTCATTAATTATTCTAAGATCTTGGACTAGGTACCATTCCCCACTGAACTTTTGAATTCCCCAAATGGGTGTGTTGCACGGATTATTGCAGGGCACTAGAAGTCCCTGCTGTTTGAGGTTTTAGATGATCTCTAATAAGCCTTTCTTTGTCTTTGGATGAAGAGGGTAATGTCTCTGGTGTGCAAAGATAGAGGGATCCTTTAAGACTGGAACTGAACTTCTTGCTCATCCCATCCTGCCTTTGTGGCCCATACTTCAGGGTTTATGTCACAGTCTAATAGAGGCAAATATAGTGGTCCCAGGGTTCCTAGATTCATTGTGATAGAAGCCTGAAGCTTTGAAAGTAAATCTCTCCCTAATAAGGGGATAGGGCATTCTGGGACTATCAGGAATACATGAGAAAACATCATTTCATCCCATTCACAGCTCAGTGGGGAAGTAAACTTTCTAGTTAGAGGCTGTCCAGACACTCCTCGCACCATCATGCTGTTAAAGAAGAGAGGTCCAGGGTAACAGACAAGCACAGAAAAGCTAGTACCAGCGTCCAGGAGGAAACTGACCTTTTCACTCCCTACGCAGAAGTGTACCTGGGGCTCATGCATGGTGACAGGAGTCACAGGAGCCATTAAAGCTGACCCTAGGCCCCATCAGGCCTGTTGGGGGCAGGGGGGTCTGGACCTGAGGACCTGTGCCCCTGGGGACATTTATTCCTCCAGTGGTAGCCTTGACAGGTAAGACAGGGCCTCAGCGGTAGCTTTTTGGCTTGTGGGCACTCCTTCTCCACAATGAGAAGAAGTCCTTTCTGTGGCTTGAAGTCCATTTCATTTTCTTCCTTTATTACCCAAAAAACTTACTCACAGGACCATAACCAGTGTTTCAGCCTTCTTTTTGTCTCTATGTTCCCTTTCTTTTTTCTCCTCCCAATCTATTATAAAAGGTTGAGGTTGCAAGCAGGAGGGTGTCATCTAACAACTGATTAGGGCCAATGCCAATTTTTGTAACTTCCTCCAAATGTCTGGGGCTGACTGGTTAATAAATCTATCCTTTAAAATTGTGTGGCCTTCTGTGGACTCAGGATCCGTGGTGGTGTGTTTTCTCAGTGCCTCCCTAAGTTTCTCCAGAAAGTCAGTGGGATTTTTCTGAGGGCTTGATGGAGCTCAGATAGTTTAGAATAATTAATAGGCTTTTGTCTGGATCTTCTGAGGCCTTCAGTGACTAATGCCTGGAAGTGTCTAATATTCCAAGCATCCTGTTCATCATTGGGATTCCAATCAGGATCTGTTCTAGGGACTGCTTTCGTTCCAGATGGGTAATTAGGTTTGCTCCTAGTGTGGGCTGCTGGGGCATGAGTGAGATGTAGATCATCTCCGAATTGTTCAGCTACTCTTTTTTTTTTTTTTTTTTTTTTTTTTAGAGAGAGAGAGAGGGACAGTGAGAGAGACAGAGACAGAAAGAGAAAAACAACTTTATTTAGTTTTTCACATGGCCTTAGTTGCTCCAACACTCAGTTGCATACGTGGTGCTGGGGTTTGAACCTGGGTCCTCGTGCTTGCCAGGCAAGCAGCAAAACCACTGAGCCACCACTCCAGCCCCTGTTCAGCTACTCTTAGCATAGGAGATTAAAGTCTGATTAAACAATAACATAATGTCTTTCCAAGAAAGATCATGTACCTGGCCTATATTCTGAAACACCTCAATATATTTATCTGAGTCCTCTGAAATTCTCCCTAAGTCAACCTTTATCTGTCTCAAGTCTTTGAAGGGAAGGGAACATGTACTCTAGTTGGCCCAAACTCTCCTCCTGGCATTTCCTAGAGGTAGTATAATAGATCTGTCTACTGGGACAGATGAAGGAGGTCCAAGGTATGGAGGACGGGAGGGTTGCTGACAGGGGGCAGTAGGTGACAGACATTCCTGGGATTTTGTTGTTCCTTTCCCTCAATAGGTGACTCCTTGGAGTTCTCCTTCATCATTGCAGGGATTAGAACTGGGCCTAATGCACGATGTTGATATAACTTGGGGTTCTCTAATAAGGCAAAGAAAACCAGGATATCAGGAATCTCAGCATATTTTCCTTCCTTCTTGCAAAATGAACTAAGCTGTAAAATGGTATTAAAATTTATACTTTCCTGTGGCAGCCAAAATTCTCCATCAGAGAGTGGGTACTGAGGCCAAGCTTTGCAGCAGAAGAAAATAAGATGCTTTTTCTTGAGTGTTTGTGGGTCAAACTTATCCTAAGTTTTCAGGATACAGTCCAGTGGAGAACCTGGCATAACTTGTGAGATCAAAGCTCCCATCGAATAATAGAAAAAGAACAGAGCTCAGGTTCCTGCACCAGACACACTGTCTTTTTGCCTTATGGGGGTGCCCTTTCAAGGGGCTTCTGGCAATCTGCAATCCCTCCTGTTCTTTCCGTATAACCTGCTGGATTTACTGCTGCCTTACCAGTGAGACTGCAAAGGCCTTTGTTTGCCAAATGCCAAAGACCTAAGGGAATCCAGACTTAGTGGCATTACCAGTCCCTTGGCCACTGTGAAACTTTCAAATATGAAGACACATAATAGGAAAGTAACCTACAGTAGGATGGACTCTTCTGCTCTGCACATTGATATAAAAATTGTCCCTCACTCCTACAAGATTCAAGGAGTGCCAGGGACATTAATGGCAGAGGTTGGAACAGAGGACTTATATTAGAAGGGGTTGCTCAGGAGGAACTAGCATCATGGGAAGAGTTTGGCTAATATGGAGGTGCACATTTCTGGGGTGTTCACTTCGCACCATCCAATCTACTGGTGTAGCACACCCCTAAGGACTGTCAGGAGAGGGTGTCCCGGGAGAAGCCTTTGAGATCCACCAGGGAATGGTCCTGGTTAGAATCCCTCAGTTGCTTCACTCCTTCACTCAACTCCTCACATCCACAGTTAACCAGGATCAGAGGGCAACTGTCTACTAGTCCCACACATGCTCTGGGCCGGGATAGAAAACTTGGAAACAACCCTCACAGAGTCTAACATGCCTAACACGCCTGACCCAAAGGCCGGGGATTAGGAATTGTAAAAGGATTTGAGACCTGTCATCTGAGACTTAAGATTGGGGGTCGTGCTAAGTGCATTTAAATAACTGATGGATGCCCAGTTCATTGTCCTCCAGAAATAAAGAGACTGAAAGATGCAAGCTGCATCTTGCCTCAGTTTGAACCTGGGTCCTCACACATGCCAGGCAAGTGCTCCAACTGCTGAGCCACTACTCCTGCCCCTCTTACCTGACATGCACGAAGACTAGGGTTCGAACCCCAGAACCACATACACAACTAAGTGTCCAAGAAAAAAAGCCCAGATGAAAAAATAAAGTTGATTCTCTCAAAAAAAATAAATAAAATCTTGAAAGCTAAAAAAAAAAAAAAAGGGAGACAAAGAGAAGGAGAGACAGCAAGGAATTTCTAAGTCAGTGCGTGAAGTAGTCAAAGGGCACTCAATGCCTCACCTCTCCCACTGTCTTAACCTCCGTGCAAGGCTAGCTTTGGAATTTTGATCTCTCAGCTGCAAGATAATGTATGTTGTGTTATGCCACTATGTTTGGGTGTGATAATTTGTTATGGCTGCAAACAGGAAACTAATATAGTTTCCATGATGTATTAGAGGGTCTGACAGTTTTTAAAATCTCTGACCCATGACTCTTTTGAGCAGAGTAAGGACAGTCCTCAGGCCCAGAGTCTCTGCCCTCAACATCATCAAGCACAATTCAACCACAGTAGTCCTCACAGGTATTTATGCCTGTGTTTCCAGCACATGATGCTGTCTCCCCACCCCCAGTACTGGGGATCGAACCCAGGGGCATTCTATCATTGAGCTACACTCCCCACCCTTTTCGTTTTTTTTTTTCAAAGAGAGAAAGAATCAACTTTATTTTTTCATCTGGCTACTGTTTCTCTGACACTTAGTTGTGTGTGAGGTGCTGGGTTTCGAACCTGGGTCCTCGTGAATGCCAGGCAAATTCTTCAGCTCCAAGCCCTTTTCCTTTATTTTTTTGAATAGAGAGAGGGACAGTGAGAGAGAGAGAATCAATTTTATTCATTTTTTTACATGGCTTTCACTGCTCTGACCCTTAGCTGTGTATGTGGTGCTGGGGTTCCAACCCACGTTCTCATGCATGCCAGGCAAGCACCATAACCGCTGAGCCACCGCTCCAGCCCCCCCACCCTCCATTTTGTTTTTTGACACAAGGTCTCACAAAGTTGCCCATGCTGGCCTGCAACTTCCAGTTTACTTGCCTTAGCCTGCTGAGTAGCTAGGATTACAGGTGTGTGCCACAATACCTGGCCACCTTTCCCTATTCTTTACCAGGTACCCTAAGTGTGGTTATTGGACTGGATCCCAGTCTTCACCACCACCCCAGCATTCTCCCTGTCACTCTCCAGATTGAGAATAATCCTGACAACACAGGGTCCCAATTGCAGCTGAGCAGACTGAATCTCAATGATAGACTGGCCCAGGCACCGCCCTGGGATCCCAAGCTTGGATACACTCCTCAGGCAGTGCACCTAAGGCAATGGGCAAGGTCAGCCATCTGCCTTGGAGTTGTGGCAGGGGGAGACAGTGGGCAGTCCTGCAAGAGCTGGGCAGTCAATAAGCCTATTCACTAATTCCTTTGCATTTTATTCCAGCAGGCCTGTAGTCAAGGCCAGTCCTCTTGTAACTACAACCAATAATCACATGGTTACTGAGAGGTGGAATTTCCTTTGAAGAGGGAGAGGGCTTAGGGACAGAGTCCCTCTCTGGGTTATGCCATACCCAGCCTCACCCCGTTTTGCTTTGTGACACTGCACAATGTTACTTCACCCCTCTGGGTCTCCATGACTGTAAAATGGGTATGTCTACCTCATAAGCTTGTTCTGAAGAGTAAATGATCTGGTTCCTAGACTAATGTCCATGTGGGATCAGGGAGGGGCTTACCCCAGAATGACTCCCACCTAGGTGGGGGCCAGGGAATGATGTGGGAAGTGTGGCATCTTAGGTTGTCACCATGAGGTTATTGGAAAGTCTCAATGAGAAGGTGACATCTACACAGGCCAAAGATAGCAAAGAGAACCTTCTGGTATCTGGAGTATATTAGTATCCTTCGGTTGCAGTAATAAATTGCCAAAAACTTGATGGCTAAAACAATAGCAGTTTATTCTCTGAGTTCTGAAGGTTGGAAGTTCAAGATCAAGGTATTGTAGCACCACATTCTCTTTGGAGGATCTTTCCTTGCATCTTTCAGCTTCTGGTGGCTCCAGGTGTTCCATGGCCTTTGGCTATATCACTTCAGTCTGTGGTCACATGGCTGCATCCCCTGTCCTTGCCTGTTATTTTTTCTCTTGTGGTGCAGAGACCTGAACCTCTCTTGCACACTAGGCAAGTGCTCTATCACTGAGCTACATCCCTAATCCATCTTCTTCTTCTTTTTTTTTTAAGAGAGAGAGAGAGAGAGAGAGAGAGAGAGGTACAGTGAACGAGAGGGAGAGAATCAAATTTTTTTTTAGTTTTTCATGTGGCCTTCATTGCTCAAACACTTCTTTGATGTGTACATGGTGCTGTGGTTTGAACCCAGGTCCTTGTGCATGCCAGGCAAGCGCCATAACCGTTGAGCCACCACTCCAGCCCCTGATCCACCTTCTTTATGAGGACACTGTCATTATATTTAAGGACCAATCCAGATTGATAGCATCTTGAGACTCTTAACTAAATTTATATTTGCAAAGACCTTTTCCCATAAGTTCACACACAGATTCTGGATATTAGGACATGGGCATATCTTTCTGGGGACCACTATTCAACCTCCTACAGGTGGGCATTCCATGGCAACAGTTGATGGCCAGGCCAGAGAGGACCCTGCTGAATCAGCCATGGGCATAAGACTGGGTTGGGTTTGACTTGGCTATGCAGCTGGGTGCATCAAACCCAGCACATTCTAAAGTGCCACCAGGGGCAAATGAGGAGCCATCCTGAAGATGTGAGACCAGCTCACAGCAGGATGGTAGCTGGAAGAGTAGAAAGGGGATGTGGCTGCCTACAGTGTTCTGCTGCCTTCTAGGAGATGTGGTGCCTGGGCTGGGGATGGTCAGCCTAGAGCAGACATGATGTATCAGGAGTTAGAAGGAACCCATACAGAATCCCCCAAGAATCTCCATCCAGTCTGAAAAATGCCAGCAGCCCCAGGGCCATAGAGTCAACTCTGGCTGTTGTCCCAGCATCCTGGGGACCTGGGGAGGCTGGAACACCCCTGGCCTGACAGGGGGATTGTATCTCATCTGTGCAGGGCAATCTCTGTAGTGTCTCCTACCCAGAAGCTAGCACTGTTGCCAGGACCCCCTCACCTGCCCTCTGCTGCCTGGTGGGCCATTCTTATGAGGTCTGTAAAACTGTCCATTATCAAGAGACTCCGTTGGTTATTCTACAGGTTCCAAACCGGCCTTAGCGACAGTGTTCTCATTTCCACACTGCAAGTCAAACAGGTTGAGGGTGGTGGACCCTGTTAGCTTTTGAAGGGAAATAAACAGGGAAGGGGCCCCCAAGCCACCTTCTGGACATGGCCCCATGGTTTGGTGCCCTAGTTCAGGCCAACTGGGTGAACTTTCAGGGCATAAACTGAGACCCAGAGAAGGAAGCCTCACCACCTAAGAAGGCTCAAGAGATGCCCCTTCCAGCCTGTTCAGAAGTCCTGGGAGCAGCTGGCAGAAGGGACTGACCTGAGGTGAGGGGCCTGTGTGTGGGCAGGATGGGGAACAGCCTCCTGGCTGTATCCCATCAGGTCAGCCTAGTTCCAGAAGTACCCAAGGGGCTGGGGCCACAGACAAATTGTGATGATGAGCACCCAGATAAAGGGCACCTCTGAGGGAACTCAGTGATGTTGGTTTGGTGGAAGTCGGCTTAGTGTCCCCCAGAGACAAAGAATAAAACCAAGGGATATCAAAGTCAATACAAAGCAAAGCATAGAGAAAAGAGCAGACTTCTCCCAGTGTTGGAGAGGGGGACAGAGCCAAAGAGGCATTAGGTTTGCCCTTTTTATAGGATGTTCTCTCAACTGGTCATGTTCTCCTTTCCCCAGAATTCTACCACCCATGTGGGCACAGGAAATTATGGTTAGTTTCCAAGGTTGGGTTTACGTCTCAGGCATCAATAGAAAGAATGTGCCAGCTTGCTTAGCAGAAGGGAGTGTTTGCTCTGGACCAACCTTGTCAGACCCTTCTCACTAGGACTGGAGGGGGTCTCAAATTGATAATAAAAAAAAAAAAAAACAAAAAAACGGTTTTCCCTTGATTGACTCGAACTTTCTAACTACTCTAACTTTTCCCCGTGTGTCACCAGCCTGCCAGCCCAGCCCTGTCCAGGGGACCACACTGCTCCAACGTGGGGGTGTGGCTCCCACCGCTGAGACCCCCTGTAAAGCTCTGGTACCAGAGGTGGGGGTAGTCACTGCCAGCTGCCGGTGACCGGTGAGGACGGGGTCAGGGGTGACCTGCAGAGCCCTCCGGTGAGGACGGGAGTCAGAAGTGGTCGGAGCATGCGCACGGGAACCAGTACGCAATGGAGGGAGGAAGGGAACTGGAAGCATGCGCTTCCTTGAGAAGCAGCCCTGACCGCCCAGTGAGAGGGATTGTGGACGGGACTTCAGCCCTCACTAGACATGGCGGCGTTGGCCTCGGACGCGTGCCCGGCGGGTGCAGCAGTGCGCGTGCGCGGCGGACGTGCGCCTTCCGTTTGGGTCAGAGGCTGTGGTTCATCCTGGCCCAGGATTGGTCCATTAGCGCGTCATCCTCCTGCAGGCGCGCGTTGCCGCCGCTGACCCGGAAGATTTTGCTCCACTTAAAAGCGTGGGCCTGCAGCGCGCGGTCTCTTCCTGTCGGTGCCGGGTAGGCGCGTGGTCCACGCGGATCAGCGGAGAAGCTCCTACTGTGCTCTCAGGTGAGGCTGCCGAGGGGCCCGAGCTCCGAGGAACGGGCTAGGGTCGTTCGGAGACTCGTAGGCCGACCGCGGGGCCTGCGCCTTGCTGCGCGGCACCCTTTCTTCCGGCCAGACGGCGTTTGGGAACGTGTCCTTCGCTTTGGTGCGCCGCCACGACCGCGGCAGACTTGGCCGCTCAGCGGCGCCTCGGGGTGCTGGTTGGGGTCTTCGGCTGCACGTCGAGACCGGAAGTTCTGTTGTCTTAGGTTCTTGGTAACAGTTCTTGTTCCGTGTCTTTTTCTTCCTTCGTAGCAGACCTCAGCGTGTCCCTGGTGTCACCGCCATGGAAACCTTGGCGTTGTCTCTGCTACAGGACTTGTGCGGTGGTCCCTGGTGTCGTATAGTGTTACCACCTCATAAACGAGGGAACAGTTCAGAGCAGTTGGTCGAGTTTCCCCATGGTGAAAGAGCACGCAGTTGGACATAGCTGGGATTAGATTTTCGTCAGATGGATGTCAGGGTGTTGAGCATCACTTGCCGAGCCGTTGTGTCCGGCTTCGTGCAACAGCTGTGGGCGAGGTGACTGTTAGGTCTTGAACCCAGGGCTCTTGCGTGAGCCAGATGCCTCTTACAGCTGAGTGGTTTTCCTGTGTCTGGGAAAAATGGTCCCTCCTGGCTTTTCAGTTCACCCTAGGATGAGAGTCAGCTTCAGAAGTAGGGGTAGGTGTACCTTGGTGGTTAGTTTGCCTCCTAACTCCCCAGCCTAAGAGTTGGAGCCAGTGCTGACTGATACTTCAGCTCTCACCTTGCCCCCAGGATGACGGAATGGGAGACAGCTGCACCTGCCGTTGCAGAGACACCCGACATCAAGCTCTTTGGGAAGTGGAGCACTGATGATGTGCAGATCAACGACATTTCCCTTCAGGTGAGGGGGACACGATGGGTGGCCTTAATGGGGTTTGAGAGGAGGTATGGATTCTAGCCAGAGCGGACATTCGAAACTTGGTGTTCCACTAGGTCAGCATTTGAAGTTGTGACAGTTAAAGGAGAGATCATTAGATCACCACATCCACTCTTGAATCTTGCCTAAAAGTTATTGAAAGTTTTTGTCTTGACAGTTCCTACTCTGTCACATCCCTTGATCTTTTTTTATTTACTTAATTTGCAAGGCCTTGGGTTCAGTCCTAGGCACAATAATACTGTTTTCTGCTTTTTAGAGTGAAAGCAACTAATTCTTTAGCATGTAGTCTGATTATCCAGTGCCATTTGCTAAAGAAACTGTTCTTTAACCAGTTGAATGGTCTTGGCACCTCTGTTGTCATGGATGTATGGGATGATTTTTGGACTCTGGATTGTTATTGGTTTGCATATCACGTTTATGTCAGTACCACATTGTCTTGGTTATATTTTGAAATCAGGAAGTGAGAATGTTCCTACTTTGTTCTTACTCTCATAGTGTTTTTGTTTTTAAAGAGAGAAGGACAGTGAGACAGACAGTCGATTTTTTTTTTTTTTTTTTTTTTTTTTTTTTTTTTTTTTTTTTTTTTTTTTTTTTTTTTTTTTTTTTTAAGAAAATCAATTTTATTCGTTTTTCATGTGACTTTTGTTGCTCAACACTTCACTGTGTAAGTGTTGTTGGGGTTCCAACCCGCATACTTCTGCTTGCCAGGCAAGTGCTGTAACTGCTGAGCCACCACTTCAGCTCCCCTCATAGTTTTTGCACATAGGGTTTTCTCCATTCTTGGGGTAGAAGTAGAACCCAGAACCTTTTGTTTACACTTTGCCAACCATGTTCCAGCCCTCACATCAGATACCATCACCACCCCCTCTTTCAGGAATTTTATGGCCTCTTCCTTTATTTAAAAAAAAAAAATTATTGTGATTGGTAAAGAACATTGGTATAAAGACAGCTCTGAGTTGTGTTTACATTTTTCCCTTTTTGTTTGAAAAGGAGTTAAGTGTTTTTGTTGCCTCTAGAGATATCACAAGTTTTACGTAATGTTTTTAAAGGATACAGGCCTATTTTCATTCTGGATGTCTGGTAGAACTTCGCTTTTCCCTCCATGGGTTTGCTTAGGGAGATCTGTGAATTTTGTTTTTGTGCTATGGGGGATGGTACCTAGGGTTTCTGGCATGTAAGGCAAGTGATACATTCCACAGGCCCAAACTTTTCATTAAGGGGCCAGGTGGTTTATTTTTCCTCACATTCAAACTCAAATCACTTTTTTTTTTTTTGAGAGAGAGGGACAGTGAGAAAGAGACAACCTTAGTTTTTCATTGGTTCTTGTTGCTCCTACATTCACTTGTATGCGGTGCTGGGGTTTGAACCCAGTTCCTTGCATATGCTGTAACTGCTGAGCTACTGCTACTGCTCCAGCCCTGTTTGTTTTGTAAAAAAAAATTTCATTGTCCCTAGATCCGATAAACATTTGTTGGGTGCCTGTTCTATCAGTCTGGGGACTCTAGTTGCTCAGTGTGGAACCAAACTCTTGCTGAGACATGTGGTACTTAGTGGTTTTTTGCTGCTTGGGGCAGCTTTGCCTGAACAACTTCTGCTCTTCTGCTTGTTTGTTTATAGGGGTGCTTCTCCCCAGGGTAGAAGATGGACTGTGGTATTCAGACTTTGTTTTCCCATCATTCCTTGTAATTTGTATAAACGACATTTATGTTCTCACATGCAAATGATAAAGGGGACTGCAGCATACATATAACTTCTGATTCCATCTGCCATCCTTATGCTAACATTTTGACTCTTTCTAGATACTTTGTCTTAATACAGTTGTTCTTAGCCTGGAGTGGCAGTTCTCCCCCTTTAGGGGACATTTAGCAATATCTGTGTACGTTTTTAGTTGTCAAAACTGAAGGGGTGGGGCTGGAGCCATGACTCAGCAGTTAGAGCGCTTTCCTGGCATGGGCAAGGGCCTGGTTTTGAACTCCAGCAACACATATACACCTAAATGTCAGGTAAGCAAAAAAACGTGGAAAATAAATAAATAAATAGATTCTGTATTTCTCCCTCCCTCATTCAATCTTTTTTAAACAAAACAAAAAAAAAACTGAAGGTGCTGGGTGTGATGCTTGCCTGTAATCCCAGTGACTGGGGAGGCTGAGGCAGCAGTATATGGCAAGTTTGAGACCAGTCTCATCAACTTAGACCCTGTCTGAACAGTAAAAATAAATAAAGAGGGATATAGTGGTAGAGAGTACTTGGTATGCCCTGGGTTCAATCCTCAGCACTGGGGGTCGGGGGGTACTGAATGGATTGCTGCAGGCATTGTGTCTTGGAAAGTCACTTGTGTGGGTTTTATTTTTTTCAAGGCAAGCTGGACTTATTCTCAAACTCTAGGGAGGCAAATGGAAGGATTGCAGGGGGCTGGGATTTTACCCCAAGTGGGTGCTCAGCACCCTCTGTTTCTGAGCAGAGGCCATCTTGTTCCTGACTCTCCCTTCATCCCCCTCCACTCTTCAGGATTACATAGCAGTGAAGGAGAAGTATGCCAAGTACTTGCCCCACAGTGCAGGGCGTTATGCTGCCAAACGCTTCCGGAAAGCACAGTGCCCCATCGTGGAGCGTCTCACTAACTCCATGATGATGCACGGCCGCAACAATGGCAAGAAGCTCATGACAGTGCGCATTGTCAAGCACGCCTTTGAGATCATCCACCTGCTCACTGGTGAGGTAGGGATCTGTAGCAAGCAAGGCAGGCTCATCACCTGTGTGGTAGTCATCGTGTTTCATGGTTAAGAGTGGGGGGGGCACCTGGGGCGGGATATTGGGCTCATACCTCCTTTGTCTGCTAGAACCCTCTGCAGGTCCTGGTGAATGCCATCATCAACAGTGGCCCCCGGGAGGATTCAACACGCATTGGGCGAGCTGGGACAGTGAGAAGGCAGGCTGTGGATGTGTCCCCACTGCGCCGTGTGAATCAGGTGGAGCTGGGTCTGACTGGGGCTTGGGGCTTGTGGCTTGTGCAGGTAGAGCTGGAATAGCCACCAGGAGTGGGTGGTGTCCTGCATGTTTTACCTGGAGCCTCATTTCCTCCAGGAAACCTTCCTGGTTTCACACCCTGTGCAGGGCACATCTTGGCTCTCAGTGCCCTCCAAGGTCTGGTTTCATCTTATTTTTAGTGTATAGTACACCAGTACACTACAGGTATACTAATACTTACGTGAATCAAAGGTCCAGGTCAAGAGCATAGGTCACATTTTGTGGTCATGGCACATCTCAAGTCTTGGCGTCCTGGTGTGTGTCTCTGGACTATTTTTCAGCTTTCTGTCCAGTCTATCTGGCAGGATATTATCCCTCACCCCACACCCACCCCCGTATCTTGTCTGAGGGAGTGATGACATAGCCAGAATCTGTTGAGGCTGGGCCTTAGTTACTGGAGGGCCACAGTCTTTCAGGCTGTGTCTGACCCCCATTCTCTCTAGGCCATCTGGCTTCTGTGCACGGGGGCCCGTGAGGCTGCCTTCCGGAATATCAAGACCATCGCTGAGTGCCTTGCAGATGAGCTCATTAATGCCGCCAAGGTGGGCTGGGAGGTAGGATTCAGTTTGGGGGTTGGTGGAGGGGGCTCCATCTCAAGCTAATCAGATGTCTTCTTACAGGGCTCCTCCAACTCCTATGCCATCAAGAAGAAGGATGAGCTGGAGCGTGTGGCCAAGTCTAACCGCTGATTTCCCACATGCTGCCCAATAAACTGTCTGCCCTTGGTGGCAGCACCACCAACCTGTTGTCTGTCCTTGGGGGAGATGGACCTGGTGGGATGGGGATGATCACCTTCCTGACATGGCTGTTGGCCTGTGGAAAACCTGGGTCACAGGGTGCAGCCCAGGTGGTGTAGAGTATTCCAGCAGATATTGGAAATGAAAGAGGATGTCCATGACCTGTGAAGGCTTGGCACATGGGGTGTTGCTCTGCTCTAGGAGGAGGTTGGGTACTACGATTGTTGAGAAGTACCTGGTGCTTTGAGGTTTGCATCATTCCATTTGGGAGTCAACTGCTGGGACATGCTGGAGACCCCCTAGGCATCTCAGCTCTGTAGATCCAACCCAGAGTTTTGAATCCCTAGCCAGGCACTGGGATTGCAGGTGTACCAAGGTAGAGCTGTAGAAAGCAAGTGGTCCCATTCCTGTCGGCCTTTTCAGCTGCCCCCAACATCATCCAGTCAGACTTGCCATTCATCCTGGCAGGCCCTGCCTTGGTGGGGCAAGCAGCCAGACAGGTTCCACAGGTGCTTGAGAACCTGGGACTTGGAGGGGGTGGCCACAGGTCAGGCATCCTCCCCTGGGGAGGGCACTCAGACTCCACAGCAAGCAGGTCAGAGACTGTTCAGATCAGGAGGAACACCACCACCCAGAGGGAGGAGGCATCAACAGGTAGGGAGAACACTGGCTGCTGCCTAGTTCAGGCATTGCTACTTTGGGAGCCCTTTGACCCCTGTCCTGGGTTTCCTTCCTGTTGGGGTGCCTCTGTGGCCTTTGATTCTCTAGGGCACACCCCTAGTCCCCTGTAGGTACTCCCTGGGTTTTTTTGTTTTTTTTTTTCATGGGACCTTAGTTGCTCCCAACACCTTGTGTTTGTGGTGCTGGAGTCCAAGGTCCAGCTATGGGAATATCTGGGAATCCCTCTTCTTAGCTGCAAGGTGTTCTCTGAAGGCACTGGATCCTGCCGAACTCTGCATATCACTAGGTCAGGACCCACTGCCCCGCGGAGTCCTCACCGTCCTCCTACCCTACTCAATCTGTCTTCCCGCAGGTCGGTGCAGATGCCGTGCCCACGGCCGCCCTGGCTCCGCCGCGTGCGGACTCCGCAGGGCTCAGGCCCCAGCGCCCCAGGCACAGGCGAGGACGCGGAGGCTGAGGATGGCGACAGCAGTCCCGGTCCCATGCTGCCCCCCGCGTCCCCCATGGAGTGCCTCATCTGCGTGTCGCCCTTCGACGGCATGTTCAAGCTGCCCAAACGCCTGGACTGCGGCCACGTCTTCTGCCTCGAGTGCCTGGCCCGCCTCTCGCTGGCCACGGCGGGCGGCGGCGATGCGGTGGCCTGCCCGGTGTGTCGCGCACCCACGCGCCTGGCGCCGCGCCGCGCGCTGCCCACGCTACCCACGCAGCCGGGTCTGCTGCCCCGCGGCGCGCGCGCATCGGCCCCGCGCCAGGGCTCCGTGCGCTTCGACCGCCGCCGCGGGCTGCTCTACCTGCGGCCGCCTCCGGGGCCGCGCAAGAGCCGGGCACCAGGGCCGCCGCCGCTGCGCCTCGGCCGCCCGCTGTCGCGCCGCCTGTCGCTGAGCAGCCCGGCCTGGGCCTTCAACGCGGCTGTGGCACTGGCGGTGCTGGTGGCCGCGGGGCTCGTGGTCTCCGGCGTCTACATTTTCTTCCTCATCCCTCACGCCGCCCCAGCCGGCCCCGCGCGGCCTCAGCTCGTGGCACTGGCCCCAGAGCCCGGCTTCTCCTGGTTCCCGGCGCGGCCTACGCTGGGGGCGCCCTGGACGCCGCGCCCCACCCCCTCTACCCTGGATGACGCCCTGGCTGGGGCCGCGGAGGGCGCCCCTGAGGACACAGCGGAGGCAGAGGGGACAACGGACAGCCCACTGGTCGGCACGTGGAGGGCCCGGGGCGGGAGGAAGCTGTGGGCACCACAATAAAGGCCTCAGCGCAGCAGGCACGGTCTCCAGGTCTCAAAATGCTGCGCATCCTGGGGGCCTAGGCTGGTGCATTGCAAGCACCCATCTCTTCAGATTTAGCATTGTCAAGCAGCAACCATGGGTTAGGCCGTCCACGTGCATCCTCTGGGAACCCCTGACCATCACGCGAATCCACCTGGAGGTCACCTTGAGCTGATTCCCGTGGTAGTCCATCTGAGGGTGCCTTGGCCCTGACGTTTGTAAGGGTCCCTTCTGAACCTCATCCCTGTTGAGGTCCAGTTGGGAGTGCCCGTGGTCCTGGTACCTGTGGAGTCCAGCTGGCCTCTCCCACACTAACATCCATACAGGGTGTATGGAGGGGCACCCTGCGCCCTCAGCTTGAATTAGTAGTGGGGAGCCATCCCAGTTCACAGCAGCGACCAGGGAAGATAGCACATGGGCTGCTGTCCAACTCCCACCTGGCACCAGGGCTGAAAGTTCTGATCCACTTTTTCTTGGGGCACACTGCAGTTGGCAGGGTCCCCACCTTTGGAGAACTGTCCATTGCAGAAGACAACTACCCCCACACAAGAGTGAGCCTTTTTTCACTCACTCTACTGCCTGCAGGATGGACATGGGAATACATTTAATACATTTGTCCCCCTGACTGGAACTCAGGCTCAGAAGAGTAGGTGTAGCCTAACCAGGAATGGTTAGGGCGGTCTCTCTCTCTCTCTCTCTCTCTCTCTTTTTTTTTGTTTTGTACCCCATACACTTAACCATTTAGCTACATCTTCAGCCCTTTTTATTTTGAGACAAGGTCTCACTACATTGCTTAGAGCCTAGCTGAGTTGCTGAGGCTGCTTTTGAACTTGTGATTCTCTGTGCTGCTGGGATTACAGGTGGAGGCCACCATGCCTGGTAAGGTGTCTTGAAGACTGGCTGTTACCCTGGTCATAAATCCCAAATTGCTCTGGGAGTCTTGACTTTCCCTCTGGGTCATGGCTTCGGTGACCCTACCAACATACTGTGGGGCAGCTGTGGTAACCATAGCTCACAGAAGCCAAGGTAGTCCCCTGGGTCAGAAAAGAGGCATGCAACTAGGGGAGGTTCTGGACTTCCCTGGGTAGCCTTCTTGCCCACCAAAGCTTCCATCACCCCTGATTAATTTCCAGGGGCAAATTATTCCTCCAGAGTGCCATCAGCTCTGCCCAGCCTCCCCTGTACCCCATGGAAGCCTAAGCCATCCCAGTTCACAGCAGCTTCCAGGGAAGATAGCACATGGGCTCCTGTCCAATTCCCGGAAACCTTCCTATCTCAGTAGCAGGGGATGGCAGCTACCCTCCCCAGAGACTAATCACAGGCCTTGGGAACCACCATTCTGCCTCACCTCACCTGGGATGGGGGACTGTGTATTGGGAAGGGCGCCTGTAATTTTTTGGAGCACAACTTGACTTGTACGCAGTGGGAGGCTCCTCCTCTCTGGGTTGTTTACATGTGTGTCCCCAGCATGGAATGCAGTGGGTGCAGAGTGGTTACTGGGGAATTGTCACTGGGGAGTGATGGCATCACAGATGACTGAGAGGCAGCCTGGGAATGCTTTTGGGCACCCAAGGCTTGCCGCTTCTCTGCCACTCTGGACCCGGCATGTCTTCAGAACTAGCTCCGGTACCAGCTGCTACTTCTAGGTGGAAAGCCAGCGGAGAAACATCAGGAGTCCAAAGGCATATTCCCAGACCAGGTCTTGGCCCACACGTGCTGTGAACCTACAGGAGCTGGTACCAGAACTTTGGGTCACTGGAAAGCCACAGCCCTGCCTCATAGGAAGGAAAACCAGCCTGGCAGGAGCAGGGTTGGTGGTGTTTGCTTTCTCTGGCTACCGTAACAAATTATTACCCCAACTCAATACCTTAGAAAGGATACACATTTATCTTACAGTTCTGCAGTTTAGAAGTCCAAGATCATTTAACTGGGCTAATGTGGAGGTTCTCACAGTTCTAGTTCTTTCTGAGAGCTCTACAAGAATCCATTTCCTGCAGGGCATGGTGGTGCATGCCTGTAATCCCAGCAACTGGGGAGGCTGAGGCAGGAGGATCAAAAAAGTTCAAAGCCAGGCCCTGTGAGGCCCCATCTCAAAGAAAAACTTAAAAAAGGACTGGGGATGTAGTATCATAGTATCCCTGTTACTATATAAAAAAAAAATTCCTTATCTTTTCCAGCTCTACAGCTGCCTTCCTTGATTCAGCAAAGTTCCTACAAAGCCAGCACCATAATATCTTCAAACCTCTGTGACCTTCCTCCACCCTCTATCATTAATGGAGGAGCACTGAGAATACAATGCATCCATGCAGACAATCCAAAATAATCACCCACTGTCAGAACCTTAATCTAATCAATTTGCCAGGTACATTTTGCTAAGTAAGGTAGTAATTTATCAAGTTCTGGGGATTACAACCTGGATATCTTTGGGGGTCTCAGAGATCTCCCTTCCCATCCATCCCCTTCCATCCCAACCTGGGTGAGTGAAGGTGGGCAAAAGTAGACATGGCCAAAAAAGGATCCTTGGTTGGTGGTGAAAAGGAGACAGAAGATGTGTTGGCTGAGGATGATTCAGAAGAGTTCGTGGAAGGGGGAACCTCAGAGTTGTATCCTCAAGCACACTGTGATACTGGCACTGCGGCAGGTAGCACAGCCTGCACAAAAGCAAATGGATCTGGGAAAATGAGGTTGTGGCCAAGGCTGTGGGCAAGACTGTCCTCTCCCTGTCCTAAGTAGCTGCTTCTGAGGGGCTACTGTGGCTTCTGCACCCTCCCATCCTGGGAGCCTGGGCCTTATCCTCTCCTTGCCTAAGAGGAGACTGCTTGCTAAGCATCCATCTGCAGATTACTAATTTAATGCCTCCTTGCCACTGCTCTTCCTCCCAGGCTGTGGGGCCTTGATGCCCAGGAAATGGAAGCTGTTTCATGGTCTGGAAGGTGTATGGGCCAGGCGCTGGTTCTCTCTTCTAGTACAGGGACGACAATAAGGCCTCTGGGAATTTGTTTATCCACAAATATTTATTTGTGTACCAGGAACAGGAGCAACCTCACATATGAGCCGAGGGACTGAGCAGACATTGCCTCTGCTGCCAAACTCATTTTCCCAAGAACTTCCCAAGTCCCATCCCTCAGCTGTGTACCCCACAAGCCAGGAGGGACGTCGGGGGCTCAATTTCAGCGAGGGTCAGAGAGGCTCTTGTCCAGGCCGGGGGGCACTCAGCGGCCAGGCTCAGTCTGAACCAGGAGTCAAGAGCGCCGTCCCTGGACCCTGGGAGTTGCAATGTTCTGACTGACAGATGGTGAAACCTGCCCTCACCCTGACTGGACCCTGGGAAGTGCTATATTCTGACTGACAGATGGTGAAACCCGCCCTCACCCTCGCTGGACAGTGGGAGGGACTATGGTCTGACTGACAGAGGGTGAAACCCGTCCTCATCCTCGCTGGACAGTGGGAGGGGCAACGTTCTGACTGACAGATGGTGAAACCCGTCCTCATCCTCGCTGGACAGTGGGAGGGGCAACGTTCTGACTGACAGAGGGTGAAACCCGTCCTCACCTTCCCTGGACAGTGGGAGGGACTATGTTCTGACTGACAGAGGGTGAAACCCGTTCTCACCCTCGCTGGACAGTGGGAGGGGCAACGTTCTGACTGACAGAGGGTGAAACCTGTCCTCACCTTCCCTGGACAGTGGGAGGGACTATGTTCTGACTGACAGAGGGTGAAACCCGTCCTCACCCTCGCTGGACAGTGGGAGGGGCAACGTTCTGACTGACAGAGGGTGAAACCCGTCCTCACCCTCGCGGGACAGTGGGAGGGGCAACGTTCTGACTGACATGGTGAAACCTGTCCTCACCCTGGCTGGACCCTGGGAAGAGCTATGTTATGACTGATAGATGGCGAAACCTGGCCTCACCTCCACCTCACGCCCTGGCAGCCTGTTCCCTCCTCCGACCGACTTTTCACCTCCACCTGTCACTGCCTAGCGCCTCCTTGCGCCCGCGGCCGGTCGCTCTGGGAAAGCAGAAAGGTGGGCGTGACACGCGGAACGCACCGAGAGGCGTGACTTTTTCGTTGCCATAGCAACTGGCTGCGCTGCGCGCGGTAGGAGTCCCTGCCCCAGCCTGGAGGGTGGTGCAGAGAAGGCGGAGCCAAATAGCCAATCGGAAGCGAGACGTCGGCGGTGTTCTGATGTTGCACGCTGGCCCCTAGCAGCGCGACCAGCGCGCTCTTCGCGTCCGGTTCGCAGACAGGCGTCCTAGAGCTGGTGACCAATCAGGGCCGAGGCTGGCGTTGCTGTGACAGCTGTGTGGCGGCCAAGGGCGCAGTGGGCAACTGCTGGCCTGGGGGAGATTGAAATGAGACTTCGGGTGAAAGCTGGGGGCAGGGAGTAGTCCCGGAGCCCGGAGGCTGTGGGCCCCGAAACTGCAGGGCGGTGGAGGGAGAGCGAACAGGAGCAACGCCTTAACACAGGAAGGGCCAAGTGCCATCAGGGCGCTTCTGCAGTCCGCCGGGCGCAGGCCAGGAGGTGGCCGGGAGTGCAGGTGGCGGCCTTAGGGCACACATCCCGACGCATATCCTGCACTGGGAATACACTTAAGTAGTCACTTTTGAACACCAGTAGATGAGGTTCAGAGTGAAGTGCTACAAAGGGAGCCCTGCTGCGGGCCTGAGATGCCAAGGGGCAAAGTTGGCGTCACCAAGCTGCGGAGTGACAAGTCCTGCCTCCCTGGGGGTGAATACTTGCGTGTTTTTGCTTTTGGTACCAGGGATTGAACCCTGGGGCGCTTAACATTTTGTTTTAATTTTAGACAGGGACTCACTAAATTGCTTAGAGCATTGATAAATTGCTGAAGCTGGCTTTGAACCTGATTACCTCCTGCCTCAGGCTCCCTAATGGCAGGAATTGCCACGCCTTTTGGGTGGGGCGAGGTGAGGGAGAGTGATGGGAAAAGATGCTGAAAAGGGAAGAGTAAGAGACACAGAAAGAAAGGAATCCATACCTCAACGGATCAAGGAGATTTATTGAAAAAGTTCCCAGGGACACGATTTCCAATAGGTGGTCTTTTAAGGACAGAATTGGGGGGGGGTCACAGCGGGGGTTTTCTTTTTTTTTTTTTAGAGAGAATCAATTTTATTTAGTTTTTCATGTAGATTTCATTGTCGTTGTGTACGTGGTGCTGGGTTTTGAACTTGCGTCCTTGTGCATGCCATTCAAGCACCATAACGGCTGAGTCACCATTCCAGCCCCACAGCGCAGTGGTGGTGGGGGTTCTGGTCAGACTTTATTTTAGTAGAGTGGGGATCCTCTGATAAGGACTGGAGTCTAAACTTCAGGTCTATGACCTTCAATGTAAAGGAGCCTATAAACCAAAACAGCAGGGGGTTTGCAGCCTGACTGAATAGCCTTTGGCAATCCTCCATATCCATCAGGGAGGACAGGATGTCACTGAATTGTTTACGGCCTCACTTAAATTGCTGAAGCTGGCTCTTAACTTGCAATCCTCCTGCCTCAGCCTCCCAAAATGCTGTGATAACCTATGATCCACTAGGCCTATCTACTTCCACTTTAAGGGTCATGGAAAACTACATGTTGGGTTCCGGACTCTTTCAAAGAATCTCTCAGACACCTACTCCCCCCACCCCCAGCAGAGGGATTCCAACCAGGAGCTACTACCACTGACCTACACTCCCAGTCCATTTTGAAAATTTAATTTGACACATAGTTTAGCTAAATTTCCCTGGCTGGCCTGGAACTTGTGATCCTCCTGCCTAAGCTTCCTGCTCAGCCTCTCAGGAAGCTGGGATTACAGGTGTGGGCTGATGCCCCCTACTTTTTTTTTTTAATACTATATTGAAGCTTTATTTGCATACTGTGCAATTTGCTCATCTATACAACACATGGAATGTTAGTGTAGTCACAGAGTTGTGTGGCAATCACCATTATGAGGCAGAAAAAGTTAGGCAGTTCAGTGTAGGCAGAGCAATGTGGCTTGATAAGGAGATCATCTTTCCTGAGAAGGCAAAGACATCCCCCAATGCTAATGAGGGTCCACATCACCGGCATCAATTACAGAACATTTTCATCAAGAAACTGAAAGCAGGGCTAGTGCACACCTGTAATGCCAGTAGCTCAGGAGGCTGAGGCAGGAAGATTACAAACTCAAAGCCAGCCTCTGCAACTGCGGGAGGCTCTGTCTCAAAATAAAAGGGCTAGGGATGTGGCTCAGTGGTTAAGCACCTCTGGGTTCACTCCTCAACAATCCCCACCCTACGAAAAGAAAGAGGAAAAACTGCATACTCACTAGTAGTCAATTCTCATTCCTCCTGGCCCTTAGCCCTGACAGCCATTCAAATACTTTCCCTTCCAGGGTTTGCCTGTCTGAGGCAGCTTCTCTGAGAGAAGCTTCTAGTTGGAAACAGAGACCCTGGGCGCCCTGCCCAGCGCACCCTGGCTGTTGGGAGCTGCGTTTGAGGGGCAGTTGTGCCCTGTGTTGGGGAAGCGTAGGGTAATAACTGCAATGGGGAGCACACTCCGGGTCCAGGCTTGGGTATGGCCACGTGGAGCATGAGACGTACCAGAGACTCAGAGCCCCCAGGTGGACCAGAATGCAGTCAGTACCTGTTAGTTTCAGGTGGTAACAAATGTCCCAAGGGTCTGGGAGAGGAAATGCTGGTAGGCATGAAGGTGGGGCTGGAGTGGTCGCTCAGTGGTTAAGGCACTTGCCTGGCATTTGCAAGTATGCAAGTTCAAACCCCAGCACCACGTATACAACAAGTCTTGAAGCAAACAAAGCAACTAAATAAAATTCTTTCTTTTTCTCTCACTGTCCCTCTCTCTTTAAAAAAGTCATGAAGGTGTCATTGTGGCTTCTGTGGAGGGGTCCTATGTCAGGAGGGGGATGCAGAAGAGGTAGTGGTTGGAAGTCAAAACACCTGAGGGGGACCTGGAGTGGTGGCTCAGCAGTTAGGAGGTTAGGACACTTGCCTGGCATGTGCAACGATGCAGGTTCAAACCCCAGCATCACGTAACCAGATGAAAAACCAAATAAAACTTATTCTTTCTCACTGTACCTCTATTAAAAAACAAAAACAAAAAAAACCTCCTGAAGGGCAAGTGGACTTGGGATGTCTCCTTGGCATAGCCCTGATGGAGGTGGAGCGTCAGCTGGGCCTCAGGCTGGCTTGCTTCTCCCTAATGTAGGCATGTGTGTCTGCTCTCCCAAAAGCCTACAGCTTTTTTTTCCTTCCTTCATACTGGGGATGAAACCTAGGGCCTCCTACATTCTAAGCAAGCGTGCTACTGAGACAAGGTCCCTGGACCTCCTCTCCTGACAGCTTTCTTTTTTAAGACAGGGACAGTGAGAAAGAGAGAATCAATTTTATTTAGTTTTTCATGTGGCTTTCATTGCTCCAACACTTTGTTGTGTACATGGTGCTGGGGTTCAAACCTGCGTCCTCACGCATGCCAGGCAAGCGCTGTAACTGCTGAGCCACTACTCCAGCCCCTCCTGACAGCTCTTAGGGGTATCCTATAAATAACCAGTAGATTGGATGGTGCTGAGCAAATGAACCAGAAATATATACCTCCATATGAATCAAACTCTTTGCACAAAGCTTGTTCCTCCTGAGCACCCCCTTCCCTTGCTGATTAGACTCTAGCTATTGAGAAAGGGATATTTTACATAGAATGGCTCATAAGGAAGGGTCTAAGTTTCCTCTGTTCATAAGCTGGGACTTTGCAAACTTGTAGGAAGATAACTCTGCTTTTTACTTAGTGAATGAACTCTTTAAACACGGGGAACCTGACAGTCAGTTATCATGGCTGCTGATTGTAAGAGTCAGGTGACAATCTTGCTGGATAGACAAGACTGATCCCCCTTTGCCCAGGCATTGGGAATTTTGATCCTGACTTGCTCCAGTTTCCTTTCTGTGGGAGAAAATTGGTGCATGGTGCAAAGGAAAAATGAAGATGGCTGACTACGGTTACTCTCCAGTGCTGCAAAAAGGTCTCTTGTCCGAGTCTGGTCCCTACAGCCCTCCGGGGTACCAGCATTGACCATTATCTGTTTCTTTTTGTTTCTGACTTGGCCTGATGGTGGAGGACACTCTCACCTTATGAACTTCGGATCCTGAGACAAAGTCTTGGTCTGATCTAAGGTCTTTGGGAAAGAAGTGACCCATTAGTTCCCAGAACGTGAGCCAAGCAGTCACTCCCTCTTCTGAAATGTTTCTGTTCTGTGGGTCCCTAATATCCATCTCTTGAACAGGGACCCCTTGTGAAAGATTGCCAAGATAGAGCTCCCCTAGCTTTAACACCTTTTCTTCTGTAACTCCTTTATCTGGCAGGAAGAAATCAAAAAGTTCTTCCTCCGAGTAAACCACCTCTCATCTCTCCTAGTTCAGGAAGCCAAACCAATATAATTTTCTCTAGTGGGGCTCTCACCCAGACCACTAAAAGGCTTGCCTCCCACTTCAAATTGAGGAGCATGATATAAAATCAAGGGAAACATGTAAGGTAAATTTTTAAAGGCACAACTAGTTGGCAATATCTTCCCTTAGATTAAATAGCTATCAAGTAGTTAGTATCCTGCATGCTGAGTTAGGCCCTAGCTGCAGGTCATGAAAGGAAAGGCAGAACTGCTGACTGCTAAAAAAAATTATATATATATAATTTTAAGAGAGAGGGACAATGAGAGAGAAAGAATTTTATTTAGTTTTTCATGTGGCTTTCATTGGTCTGACACTTTGCTGCGTACATGGTGCTGGGGTTTGAACTCGCATTGTCGCGCATGCCACGCAAGGACCATAACCGCTGAGCCATCGCTCCAGCCACCCCCCCCCCTTTTTTTTTAAAGAAAGAGAGGGGGAGAGTGAAAGGGAGAATCAACTTTAGTCTTCCACCAGGTCTTTGTTGCTCCAACATTTAGTTGTGTATGTGGTGCTGGCGTTTGAACCCTGGTCCTTGTGCATGCCAGGCAAGTGCTCTACTGCTAAGCCACCACTCCAGCCCCGAGTTATACCCTTATAATTGGTGAACATTGTTATGCATATATCATACGTCAATAAAGCTATTTTTTTTCTTGGTACTAGGGATTGAACTCAGGTGTTTTATCACTGAGCCACATCCCCAGCCCTTTTTATTTTGAGACAGGGTCTCACTAAGGTTTTTAGGGCCTCACTAAGTTGCTGAGGCTGGCTTTGAATTTGTATCCTCCTGCCTCAGTCTCCTGAGGCACTGGAATTATAGGTGCGCACCACTGCGCCCCCGACTCAATAAAGGTATTTAAAAACAAACTAGGGGCTTCTAATTTCTACTTTGAAGAGCATGGAAGTCATCATTCTATACAAGAGCTGAACGAAAAAAACAACAGTTCTTGGATCCTTCAGTAATTGAAGTCACAGGGCAACCACTGGGGAGAATCACAGCCCACCAGTAGCAGTAGCCTTCAGACTTGCAAAACTATAACCTCTGTGTCCTGCTGGGTGCTAGATGCAACATGAAGGCGGAGGAGTCAGAGCTTGGAGAAAAGGCTGGCCAGAGAGTTTGCACCTGGTTCTGGATAAAAAAAAGACCTCACCCTTCTGTATTCACTTCCTTATAAATGGGGAGACTAATCTCACCCCAGAGTGGGTGGGAATATCATCATCCAACTGTTGAACGAAGGCCTTGGTATCACTGCTAAGGCCCTCAGTGGCTATGTGGACATGTGTCCTCTAGTCTCACCCCACAGTCCTTAACAACTGGTTGGCAGGAACATCTCCCAACTGTCAAGAGCTTCCCATGCTGCACTGAGATTCCAAGTTTCAGGTACCCGTCTGCAAGAGCAACCCAAACTTCACTGCCCACTTATCATGTGTCTTAGTCTGGGCTGCCATAAAAAAATAGGCTAGGTGGTTTAAACAACAGAAACACATTTTCTCAACAATTCAGAAGGCTTCGAAGTCCAGGATCAAACAATCTGGTTTCTGGTGAGGGTTCTCTTCTTGACACAGAAGGTGCCTCCTTGCTATGTGCTCAATGGGTGGATGGAGAGACCTTTGCCATAGGCATGCTAATCCCATTGGATTGTAGCTCCATCCTTAGAACCTCATTTAGTCACTTCCTTACTCCAAATACAGCCACTAGGGGGTTAGGACTTCACAATTTAGTTCATAGTGCTATACTTCAAACAGCCAGCCCAGACATCTTGTAGCTTAGGGTTCCCTCTTTGGTGAGACTGTGGTCTCTAGGGAAGCACTAAGCTTGAAATGTTTAGTGGGAAAAGTGAAACCAAAGTGAGGAACAAGGAGGCAATGCTAGGACAATGACCTTGACTGCAAGCTCAAGGTGTTTGGTTAAGAGTGGGAACCTGGGGGCCGGAGTGGTGGCTCAGTAGTTACGGTGCTTGCCTGGCATGTGCAAGTACACGAGTTCAAACCCCAGCACCACATATACAACAAAGTCTCAAAGCAATGAAAGCCATGTAAAAAACTAAATAAAAATTGATTCTCTCTCTCTCTCTCACACTGTGCCCTCTTTCTTTAAAAAAAAAAAAAAAAGTGGTTACCTGTGTGATACTGCTTTGGACCAAACTGCCTCCTACCAGCTATGTACCCCAGAGCTAGCATTTATCCTCTGCATGCTCCAGGCCTTGGACCCTCCATACTTCTGCCCCACCATGGGAAGGAACAAATGTATCTCACAGAGCAACCAGTTCTCAGCTACTATGTAAGGATACATATCAGTCCATGACATATTAAGAAGTGGCCAGTGTCTTAGAACTAGGAAATAAGAGGTGTAAGGAAAGAGACGAAAAAAATGAAGGAAATGAAGAGAGGAGAGAGGCAACTAAACAGTAACAGGTTTATTCTGGAGAAACCTGCGGAGTGGGGATCCAGTGGAGGCTGGGCACCCCGCTGTCGCTTACAGACTGAGGTAGACATAGAGGGAATGATGGGGAAGGGGGCCAAGGTGCAAGTTTTCTGGTTAGACTGGGTTTTTCCGTAGGGTGGCTATTAAACCCAGTTTCTCAGTAGGGTGGGAATCCTCCAATAAGGCCCAAGGAAACAGATTCCAATGAGAGCCGAGTCTATAAATTTCCAAATAGTGAGTAGGGGGTTTGCTGCTTGTGTGAGTGGCTTCTGGTAATTTCCATATCCATCAAGAGGGATTAAGATGAAGTGACAAAATGGCACACACCTGTAATCCCAGCGATGTGGGAGGTTGAGGCAAGATCACAAGTTTGATGCCAACCTCAGCAACTTAGCAAAACCCTATCTCAAAAAATAAAGGGACTGGGGATGTAGGTCAGTGATAAAAGTGTTCCTGGGTTCAATCCCCAGTACTAAAAAACAAACAACGGAGGATAGGGGAGTTATGGAGGACAGGGCAGTTACAGGAGTCAGTAAGCAGGTGTGCAGGTAGACAGTACAGTAGATCAGGAAGATAGAAAGGTGGCAAGGTTAGTGATTTTGTTATTCAGATCTGAGAAGTACAGCTCAGATACCCCAAGGAGACTCCTCCTCACCACTTGTAATCTCCACAGCTGAATCTCTTGTGCTAACTCCAGTTTCAAGTCTAGCCAGCTCATTAATCGGTGCCTTTAACCATACTCCAGTTGAGCAAACTCAAGGAGTGTGGGGCTGGAGAGGGGGCTCAGTGGTATTGTGCTTACCTGGCAGACCCAGGTTCAAACCCCAGCACCACATACACAACTAAATGTTGGAAACACAAAAACCAGATGAATAAATAAATGAATATGACTACCTCTTTCTCTTTTTTCTCTTAAAAAAACAAAAAACACCTCAAGGAGTGTAAAGATGGCAGGGAATGAATAAGGTGGTGCAGGACAACCTGCCCATGTCAGTCCATAGCTACTGAGCAAAAGCTGGGGGCAGTTTCACCTGTGCCACCTGCACGGGAGACAAAAAGGTGTCACCAAGAAACAGGGCTGCAAGGATTGTCAGAGGGTGTGATGAGCTCAGGACACATTAAGTGATGAAGTCGCACAGTGACAGGGCACAGCCAGGGGACTAGACTCAGGGATCTGTTGAGAGGACAGAAAATCCAGTCAGGAACTCAAGACCTGAGAAGGCATGGGCCAGGTACCAAGTATGAGATCAGCCCACTCCTGGCGACGGTCACCAGGGCCAGGTCTCCTCTGGGCCTGACAGCTGATTTGTGTTCAAGTCATCAGGAACGGTAGTGGAATATACAAGTTGCCAACACACCCTGTGACAAATTCCAGAAAATGAGAATAAGCTGTACACCAAGGAAATCACTGCACTTCACAAACTGAACATCCAGGGAAAGTTCCCAGGAAGAGCACAGTGGACCCACAAATGGCCATGTAATACTGCAGGGCCTGACACTTTCCACAAAGTGACTGAGCTGGACACCACCGCTGTTAAGATTTGGACTTTGGACCTCCATCTGGACCACCCGTGGCCCCAGCCTAGACTGTGTAGCTTCTTAGAAGTAGGTGCCTTCCCCCCAGCACCAATGGCAACTCTGGAAAATTAGAGGAAACAGCGAACGTTGAAGCCAGGAATGCAGTTAGTTCGTCAGTCCCAGGCCAAAGTAGACGCTTCTCTGGACCCTGCTCCTTCCAGCAGAGCCCAGTCCTCTATCTACCACGAATCAGTCTTAATTAGGGCACCTAGAGCCCTGTTCCCTTGCCAGCTTCCCGTCTCTGACATGTCCAAGACCCTGTCACCTAACACACTGCACTCTATGGGCAGCCCCACTTTGAGATGATGTCATGTGCGGATATGGCTGGGTTGAGCCTCTAGTGTCTAGGCCACCTGCTGGGAAGACCACACTTGTCTCTCCAGGGAGCACCGAAGATGACACACGAAGACCTACCATCGATCTTTCCCCACCCATGTTCCTGGAGGATGTCAAGCTCCACCCAGGCCCGCCACCGGTTTCCGCTTCACACAGCGGAAGCTATGTCGAGAGGGCGGCCCGGCAACACCCCAGCGGTGGGGCCTCCAGGGCCCAGACAGCGGCCGGGGGTAGGGGCGCTCGCAGTATAAATCACAGAGATGGAGCTTCCTCTACTCCCACGCCTTCTCGCTCTGGTTTCTGCAGACCCTGGGGCTTCCAGGCCACCGTCTCCAGCACAGGAGCCCAGCCTCTGGTCTTCTGGTTTCTGTTAAAAAAAAAAGAAAAAAGAAAAAAAAGAATGGCACAGGCATAAATTCAGGCGATGTTTATTGGGATTCGCTGCTCCCAGGCCAAATTCACCTGCACCGCCATAACACGGACAGGCAAGGGAAGTGATGGTGGGCAGGGGAAAGGGGAAAAGACTTGCAAGGAAAATGGCACTGGATCTCTGGCTGGGTAGCTGTATTCATAATTTTAGGGAAAAGAGAGAAGTCAATGGGGTTGGCCTTTTGGAGATTGGCTGGTGGATCCATCAATCCATTGGAGCTTATCTGCCAGCATCTTAATTGGCTGTCCTTTTCCAGGCAAGCGGCCCTACGCCCTGCCCCTTAGCCAGCCGCCAGGACTGGGTGGGCTAGCTGAAGCCATGCCCCCCAGCCAGCGGTTGCGGAGAAACCTTAAGTTCCCGAACCAGCGACACTCACCGCGCCTAACCCCTGCCCGTTGGTATGGACGGGCGGCGCGGGGACTTCGGAAATGTTCACGCGCTTCCTTCCGCGCTGGCCGGGAGCCCCTCTCTCGCCTTGACCACGATGGAGGGGGCGGGCCGCAGAGGTGACATCACAGAGCACAAAGGCGGGAGTTCCGGCAAGGACTCACCCTCTATCGTCTTGGCAAGGATACTGGCGCTCCGAGAGCTCAAGAGTGATGTCATAATGGGCTTGAAGCTAGGACCTCCTCTATTGCCTTGGCAACGATGGAGGCGCGGGGAGGGCCCAGAAGTGACGTCACAGGGGGTAGAGTGCCTAGGCGGGCCTTCCTCTATCGCCCTGGAAACGACGGAGGCCCGGGAGAGCGCAGAAGTGACGTCACAGGGGCTGCGCCCGCGAGGCGGGCCTTCCGGTCGGGCCCGTGCGGCTCAGCGCGCGTCGGCGGGTCCCAGAGCGGGAGCCATCTTTCGCAGTGCTGGTAATGAGAGATTTCCGCGGTGCATCGATTCCAATGGCGGACGGTGTGCAGGTGAGCGGAGGGTGCCCGGGCGCAGGGACAGGCCGTGTCGGGTGGCACGGAGTTCCACGCGCAGTTACCGGCAGGATAGGACCGTAGTCCCTGTGCAAGGACCGCGTATGCGGCCAGGCAGTGTTCTGCGCGGTGACCTGTGAGGACCTGCGGCGGTGTAGTCCTGAGAGGTGCGCGCCTGGCGGGAGGGAGGGCAGGCGGGCGTGCCCTGGACCGCGGCTTGGGGGCCTACGCGCGAAGGGCAGGAGTCAGGGCGGGTCCTGTACGTTCAGCCCCGCACACAGCTGGACCGGGCTGCTTCCGGCCTGTAGCGGCTGTGGGAGGATGCAGTGACACCGAGGGTCCTCGCGTCACTACCTCTGAGGTAGGAGGTCTTGGGAGAATGGAGGTGTGAGGGTATAGGTGGTGGGGAAAGATTTGCATAGGGAAAGATGCCAGTGAGATGTGGCAGGACCCTGAGACGCAGGACAAAGTCCTGGATTATATCCTCCATTGACTGATCCCAAGTCTCAGTTGAATCCATCATTGTAGGGCTTGGTGATGTTTGAGGATGTGGCCGTGCATTTCTCTCGGGAGGAGTGGGGGCTCCTTGATGAGATCCAGAGGAGCCTATACCGTGATGTGATTCTGGAGAACTTTGCACTCTTTAGCTCACTGGGTAAGTCTCTCATTCGCCCTCAGCACTGACGCGTCTGCCGTTCCCCGCCCCACCCCCGAAGTTCTGTCCATACCACAGAGGCTGCGTCTTTCCCAATGTCGGTGTTTTAGGTGTTGTGAGTGGTTGGCCTGGGTTCTGTGCTCTTTCTCTGCCTGTCTTTGAACAGCCGTGTTAGCAGCCTAAACACGAGCAGGATTTGGGGTGTCAACTATTTTAAGATTTGACCCCCAAATCCCACCCGAGTCTGACTCTCCCTGGCCCTTTGCTGAGGACATGGCCCTCTTTGAGCCAAGTGTTGCTTTCTTCCTCCAAAAGAAATTTCACAGGGCCCTCCCTGGAACAGGCTAGAGCATGAATTTGAATCGGTAGCTCATTCTAGGGAATATTGCCATCTTAAGTCTTTTTTTTTTTTTTTTTTTAAAGATTATCAATTTTATTTTAGTTTTTCCTTTGGCTTTCATTGCTCTGACAGTTGTGTATGTGGTGCTGGGGTTCAAACTGCATCTGATGTTTTTGTCTTTGACTTATTGGTAATTTAGAGAAGTTTTGTTTGTGCATTTATTTTTAATTTTTGGTACTGGGGATTAAACCTCAGGGCACTTAACCACTGAGCCACATCCCAGCCCTTTTCATTTTTATTTTAAGATGGTTTTGCTAAGTTGCTCAGGGTTTTGCTAAATTGCTGAGGCTGGCTTTGAACTTGTAATCCTTCCGCCTCAGCCTCCTGAGCCTATGAGATTACTAGTGTGCACTACTGTACCTGGCTAGGAGAAATTTATTAAAATTCCATAAATTTGTGAATTTCCCAAATTTCTTTCTGTTGATTTCTTTTGATTCCTTTGTATGATTTCAGTTCTTTGAAATCTATTGAGGCCTGTATATCCTATAGCAAATGGTATGTTTTGGAGAATGTTCCATGTGAGAGGAACATATATCCTGCTGTTGTTAGATGACATGTTTTCTGGAGGTTATGTCTAGTTTTTAAGTATTGTTCAAGGCTACTGTGTTCTTGTTCATTTTTTTCTAGTGGTTCTATCCTTTTTTTTTTTTTTAAGAGAGAGGGGCAGAGAAAATAAGAGAATCAATTTTATTTAGGTTTTCGTGTGGCTTTGTGTATGTGGTGTTGAGGTTTGAACTCATGTCCTTGTGCATGCCAGGCAAGCGCTATAACTGCTGAGCCACTGCTCCAGCCCCAGTTCTATCCATCATTGAAAATCAGAAATTGAAGGGCTGGAGCGGTGGCTTAGTGGTTTCGGCACTTGCCTGGCAAGCATGAGGACCCGGGTTCAAACCCCAGTACCATGTACACAACTGAGTGTTGGAGCAACTAAGGCCATGTGAAAAACTAAATAAAGTTGTTTCTCTCTTTCTCTGTCTCTCACTGTCCCCCTCTCTTTATTAAAAAAAAAGAAAGAAAGAAAGAAAAAGAAAATCAGAAATTGAAGACTCCAGGTATTAAATTACTGAATTTTTTTTTCCATACCAGGGATTGAGCCCAGAGCCTCATGCATACTAACTAAGCAAGTGCTCTGCCACTGAGCTAAGACCCCCCAATCCTTTTTTTTTTTTTTAAGACAGGTTCTTACTAAGTCACTAAGGCTGGTCTGGAAGTTGTGATCCTCCTGCCTCAGCCTCCTGAGTTACTAAGTCTGTACTAGTGCACCCAGCTACTTCTTAACAAAATTTTAAGTATATGTAACGTTTATTTTCTGTGAACCTGTATAAGCTCATATGTCTTTTTTTTTGTATTGGAAATAACCCAGGGGACTTAACCACTGAGCTGTATCCCCAGCCATTTTCTTTTTTTTTTTTTTTTTTTTTTATTAAGAAACTTATGGGGCTGGAGCGGTGGCTCAGCAGTTACGGCGCTTGAGTATGCGAGTTCAAACCCCAGCACCACGTACACAGCTGAGTGTTTGAGCAATGAAAGCTACCTGAGAAACTAAATAAAAATTGATTCTGGGGCTGGAGCAGTGGCTCAGCGGTTTCGGCGCTTGCCTGGCAAGCACGAGGACCTGGGTTCAAACCCCAGCACCATGTACACAACTAAGTGTTGGAGCAACTAAGGCCATGTGAAAACTAAATAAAGTTGTTTCTTTCCTTCTCTGTCTCTCTCACTGTCCCTCTCTCTTAAAAAAAAAAATTGATTGTCTCTCTCTCACTGTCCCTCTCTCTTAAAAAAAAAAAAAAACCTATACGGAAAATATATTAAAAAAAAGAAATTTATTTGTTGAACAATCAAACCTGTTTCCAATGAAACAATATATTTATATTCTGAAAATTAGATTTACCCCCTGGAAACTCCTGCTAATTACCCACCCTTATCCCTCCCCCTCCCCCTCCTTCCCAGTACAACTCTACAAATGCCTTAGGTTGTGTGTCACTACATCTTTTCTAGGTTTAATACATGAGAATTGACCACCTTTCACAATGGTTAGGGTTTAGCTCCAGCCTCCACAGATGAGTGAAGACATTCAACCCTTGGTTCTCTGGCTTAGGCTGATTTCACTCAGCATGATTTCTTCCACAGCCATCCATTTACTCAAAGGTTGCAATATCATTGTTTCTAATTGCTGAGTAGAACCCCATGGTATATATGTACCACAGTTTTTGGATCCATTCATCTAGTGAGGGGCATCTGGGTTGTTTCCATAATTTAGCCATTGTAAATTGACCTGCTGTGAACACAGATTTTGCTGTGTTGCTGTAATGTGCTGCTGATTCTAAATCCCCTGGAAAAATACCCGGGAGAGGAATAGCTGGATCATATGGTGGATTCATCCCTAATTTTTTGAGGATTCTCCACACTGCTTTCCCAGAGGGGCTGTAGCAGTCTGCAATTACACTAACCGTGTGCTCATGTGCCTATCTCTCCACAGTCCCTCCAGCATCTATTGTTTATTTTCTTCATTTTTGCCAATCTGACTGGTGTGAGGTGAAATCTTAATGTAGTTTTCATTTGCATTTCTCTGATTACTAGTGATTTAGAGCACTTTCTCATGTATTCATTGGCTTGGTCAATGTCCTCTGTTGAGAAGTTTCTATTTAGCTCTTTGGCCCATTTATTAAATGGGTTGTTAGTGTTTTTGAAGTTGAGATTTTTGAGAATTTTGTAGATTCTAGATATGAGACCCCTGTCAGAGGAATCACAGCCCATGATTCTCTCCATTTCTGTAGGAAACCTCTTGACTCTTTTGATTGTTTCCTTGGCAGTACAAAAGCTTTATGACATCCCGTTCAGATAAGGGTCTAATTTTAACTTTCAGACAGAATCAATTTTATTTGGTTTTTCATTTGACTTTTGTTCTGACACTTCATTGTTTACATGGTTCTGGGTTTCAAACCCACGTCCTTGTGCATGCCAGACAAGTGCTGTAACCACTGAGCCACTGCTCCAGCCCCCTGAAAAGTACTTTAAAAGGTGAACTTTATGACACACCTCAATAAAGCTGATATTTTTGTGTTTGAGTGTTTTTCTTCCAGTGCTGGGGATCAAACCCAGGCCCTAGTACTCTGCCAGTGAGCTACATTCTCAGTTGAAAGCTGTCTTATGGAGAAAGCAAAAAGACCTGGGCATGGCTCCAAACTGGGTCACCAGCCATGGACTGGTCAGGCTTGGTGGGATCCATTAGCATAATCAAGGCACCTGCTCCCTAACCTTTGTTCCTAAAAGACCCTGGGCAACAGCTATTTGCACTGCTTACAAGGCTGCTTAGGGAGAGACAAGGGAGGTACAAAGCAGAGCCCCAGTACCCCATAGCTCCTACAACAGGAAACCTAGAAAGGAAGAAGTACCCACTTTCTATGGCAAAGGCAGAGTGCAGAAGCTGGTTACCATGCTGCAGGGCACAAGGGTCTTAACAAGTAAGGTTATGAGCTTCACGTTTTCCAGTATCATACGTTAGTACAGGAGCCTCGGGTGCTATGCTGAAGAGCTCCTGCTACTCCTGGAAGAATAATGTGGTCACATCTCATTTTTTTGTTTTTAATTGTACTCAGGATTGAACCCAGGGGTGCTTAACCACTGAGCTACATCCCCAGGCCTGTTTATTTCTTTATTTTTGAGACTGAGTCTCCCTAAGTTGCTTAAGGCCTCACCAAATTGCTGAGGCTAATCTGCAACTTGCAATCCTCCTGTCTCAGCCTCCCAAATTGCTGCAATTACAGGCATGTGCCAACACGCCCTGCTATGGTCACGTCTTTCAATGTCACAGGGTTATATACGCTAATGGTACAACTGAGCCAGAAGGCCAATGGGTAGACTGAAACAACAAAAATGGTTAAATGGACATATCCAGGCCATTGTCCTGTGACTCAGTTCTGTCACATATATCACTGGTATCTGTTCTTATGATCCTCTATCCATCCTTCTTTCACCCACTCACAGCTTACCTTCCTGTGTAGGATGCCAACTCAGAGGATATAACAGACCCTGGCACTACTTTAGTCCCACTGGTCATTTATCCAAGCCAACCCAACCCAGAACAGGCAGGTGGGTAGATGGGCACTAAGCTCTATACTGGCCATTTTCCCTGTGTCTCCAATGCTACGCCTCCAAACAGGAAAATCTGGGTTCTTTACTTCCTTAAGCCTCTGGTGCCAGGGTCCCTGGTCCATTAGTTCACACTCTTCACCTTGCACCTGTCACTCTTCAGACCATCCTATCCTTACACTGCAACCCCTCCCCAACACAATGAACTCCTGTCCATGCATCTCACCATTACTTGGTACATTTGACAAGGCAACCCAAGTCCCAATCCTGCCCCAGATCTCAAAACTCTCCATTGCCAGAGACAGCCACCACCCTTTAAGTCAACACCTCTCCTCCTTACCATGTGGCTTCAACTCTCTTCTGTCTCTGCCTTTGTTACATGCTATCTCCTCACTAGTCATAGCTGTCCTTGCTCTTCCTAACACCCAGATCCCACACCCACTGACCCCTCCCTTAGTTTGGGGACTCAACATGGACTGACTCTTTGTTTCTGCTACTTAGCCGGCCTAACAAAACCCCTTGGCCTCAAGGAAGAGGATAACAAAACCTGAGAGCAGGGCTGGAGAGGTGGCTCAGCAGTTAAAGCGCTTGCTTGGCATGCCCAAGGACCCAGGTTTAAACCCTAGCACCACAAACACAATTAAGCATTAGAGAAACAAAGGCCAAATAGAAAAATTGACTCTTTCACTATTCATCTCTTAAAAAACAAAAACAAAAAGCCTGGTGAGCAGTAAGAGGTACGTTAAACTCACCCTGTGCCCCATCATCCTGTCACTTCTATGCTTCATTTTTTGTACTATATCTACTCGGGTTTGGTCATTATTCTGTTCTCAATCCACAGCTTCATACAATGTCTACAAGACAATCTTTATCCCTGGGATGTCTCTGCCCTGGGCCTGGCTTAACTCCACATTTGCATGTTTATTGCACGGACACCTCAAGTCTCTGGGACACCTCAAATGCAACACAGCTAAAACCCAACTCTTATCTTCTTCCTGAAATCTACTCCTCACACCTACCACATCCTCCAAATCTAGGGTCAACCTTGCTATCTGATTTTCTCAATGAGCCACATCAGATAATCTAGTTGGCCCAACCTAAGCAGATGCAGAGGTCAAGCACTTCTACGCAAGTACCCCTGTGTCCAGCCATCACAAGATACACCTGCACCCCTGCAGTTGCTCCATGGTTGGCGAGTCTCTCCTCCTCCATCTTCACCAGCCCCCAGAGCACTAGGTAGCCATGGTCTTCAGAGTCACAGCTCCATAGCTCCCACCACAGTCAGACTAGCGGCCCAGCTTTTCAGGACTAACTCCAGTTTCCTTGCTGTTCCCAATGCCTGAGACAGCCCCCCCAGACCTCATTCATAAAAGTCGAGAAATGGGAATCAGTCTACACAACACCTGGCCTGCACCTGGGTAAGGACAGGAGGAAGCGAGGTCCCAGGACACCTTCCACTCGCCTGTGTCGGGTCCACCAGCGACCGGGGCCTCGGCTCAGTGGTTGCGAAACGCACCCCCACTGCTTTGGGACCAAAGGCTAGGCGCAGAGACTCAGGGCGCGGGCTCCAAGACTGGGAGACCGAGGCCCAGGAAAGCGCGGCGCCTGTCCTGCGCTTCCCTCTGCATGCGGACCAGGCTGGCAACACCGAAAGTCCCGCTCGACCTGGCCTGCGCCACTGTTGGCCCAGAGTCCGGGCCACCAAGACAGTGTTTCCCAAGACGGGCGTTGCACGGATCGGTTATCTCGCGAATCCGTCAACACCAAAGAGATTCTGAAAGGCCCTTCACGTCACCCTCTCCGTGACTCGAGCCCCATCACCCGGAAGACTTAGCCGCACATCAAACCTGGCCAATGAAAACTTGAGGAAGGGCAGCTTGGGGCGGGTTCTCGCTCGCTGAACCAATGGGCGCTGTGGAAGAGACGGTTTCAGGAAGGCCACTGACTCGCTGTCAGTGGCTAGTACTACTTGGGGAGCTCGCAGCTAAGTGTGCTCCTGGCGAAAACAGTTGCAGTGGAGGTGGCCTCCGGGAGACCCCGGCCCGCGGAAACCAGAGCGGGGTAGGCTGGAGAATCAGGGAAGTTCCGTCCCTGTGACACGTAACAAGCCCTGACCGGCGGTCATTGTCCCTCCCTGAGCAAGGGTTCCGGCCATAGAGACGCGGCTCGGCAGTGTCCACCGGGCTCCAGCCAAGGGCAGTAGTCGTCCTTTTGGCTTTGTGTCTCTTTAGCGACCGCGAGACGGGGTCTCAGAAAGACCCCTCGGTCCGAGATTGTACCCCCCAGATCCAGCTGGGTCCTCTGCTGGCCAAGCGACCCTAGCGTCGTCTGTGGCACTTTGTGCTGGCAGCCATCCTCTTCACTCCAGCAGAACTGCCGGCGACCCTTTGCCAGTCCCCATGCCCGGATCTTTGCCGCTGAGCTTTTCTAGTGAGAGCTTCCCTGCACCTTGGTTCTGTAACTCGCAGTTCTAACCACCTACACCACTGCACAGGAGCTGCACTTGCTATGGGCTGTCATGTGCCCTCCGTAGGAGTCACTTCCTCCTCCTCCCCATGTGGTTACTCAAGTTGAACAGGTAAGGAGACCTGGCTGGTGGACAGGGTATCTTTAACAAGGCCATAGCCAGGAACGCCCTATGGAGAACCAGTCCTGATGAGTGCAGGACAGGTTTGGATGGCCTGTGCCCTCTGTTATTCTGCAACCAAGGAAGGTAGCCATGCCTCCTTTTTATCTTCCTGACCCTTCTAAACACTACATTCCCCTGACTCCTGTGCTTTGGTTGTCCTGTAAGTATCACCCTCTCTTCTCCTCCCCTTATACTACCAGATCTTCTACCACTGTCCTCTCCTTAAAATGTTTTATGCTGGGGCTGGAGCGGTGGCTCAGCGGTTACTGCACTTGCCTGGCATGCGTGAGTACGTGAGTTCAAACCCCTGCACCACCTACACAAGGAATGAAAGTCACATGAAAAACTGAATAAAAATTGCTTCTCTCTTTCTCTCTGTCCCCTCTTCCTAAAAAAATAAAAAAAGTCTTATGCTGATATAGATCTTCAAATAATTCTTGAAACTCATTCTCTGTGAAACAGATATTGATGGTCCAAGGCTTGCATCTCCTCACTGCGCAGAACTTGCTCCAGTTCTGTGTTCATGTTTCCACTTGGATTCATTAGGTTATAATAACCAGCTGGGAGGTATTCCCACAGTGATGCCAGAACAGCCCATACCACAGCCTGCTCACCATGTCATTTATCCTGCTCAGAAGACCAGAGGAGGTTTCATTACTGATTGATGCAGCCTCTGCTTTGGGAACAGCAAGAGCTTTTGAGTGTGGAACCCACTCGGCACCTTTGCCTGCCCACTTCCCTGCCAAGGACCACCTTGGTAATCCCCGCTTCCCCCAGTACTGTCCCTCTTCCAAGTAGCTCAACTTCCCCACAGGAGATGATACAATATTCACTATTCCCTTGCCTCAATGATTGGATGCAGGCCTGACACCAGCCATCTGCCAGTTTGTCTCTAGAAAGTCTTTGTCACTGGCATTCTAAGCGTCCTACACCCTTTTTCTCTCTGTCCCCGTCCTGTATAATTCCCAGCACATAAATTCCCATTGTTCTTAGAACCTGGCCCTCCTCCTGAACTTAGACTTTCTCACCACCCATGGCCCTCCTGGAAATTGGATCTAAAATCACATTGATTTCAAGGTTCCCAAATGACTTATGAAATGAAATTTTAAGATACCATCATCTGATCATAAGATGATCTCATAGCAGCATTTGGTTTGAGGTGCCTGTGGAGCATCTGAGAGAGCCCACCACAATGGATGTCATGTTAACTGAGGTACCCCTAGAAGTTGGGACTGGCTCTGTGATTTGCCTTGGTTCTCTCCCAAAACCTGAACTTTAATTTGCCATGCATCCCGCCCTTCAGGGCACATAGTTACCCTTTGGTTCCTAACTCCCTTGACTGAAATCCAAATCTGAAGAGTTGGGGAAAGCTCTCGAAACTTTAGTCCTGCCTTCCAGCCTCTGCTTTTACCAGCTCAGCACAATCCATCCCCTCTGACAAAGAAGACACCACCCAAATATCCAGGGATTTGTTCACATGCAACCTCGTGCTGAGCTCAGCTCTCCCAAATCTCATGACCTAGAAAAACACATATGCATTGATGAAACAACGGAAATAGCTATGACATTAATGAAATAACACCAGTATTTATTTAATGATTGCTTACCCCAGACCAGTTAGTCATACTTACTTAGCTGATGTCATTTTATTTAATTTTCTCTACAACCTTATGAGGTAAAGAATGGAGAGTATAGGGCTTGGGATATAACTCAATGGTAGAACATTTCCATAGCAAGCACGTTCAGAGTATATGTACACTGGAGGCTAAAAGTCTGGCTCTAATACTCTTTCGTTGGCCTAACTTGTTAGTTTGTAATAAGGTTAAAATCTTAGATCTTTGCGCTTTTGTTAAGCACTGAATGTTAAGCGCTGAAGAAAGGCCTTTTTTTTTTTTTTTTTTGGTATTGGGGATTAGAACCAGCGCCTCTTGCATGCTAGGCACTCTACCAGTGAGCTATATCCCCAGCCTTGGAGAAAGGCATTTGATGCAGCAAATGTGGGAAATCTTCCATGCATATACAGTACACTTGTTCAGCACAAAAATTCACTTTAGAAAAAGGTAAACAAGAGTCTGATGATGTAACTACTTGTGCTAGAGTACTTGGCCTAGTATGCTCAAAGCCATGGGTTATATCCACAGTACCACAAAAATAAAAGGCAAATGAAGCCAAGTATGTAGTGCACACGTGTAATCCCACCTACCCAGGAGGCTGAAGCAGGAGAATCAAGTTCCAGGCCAGCCTGGGCAACTTAGCAAGATCCTGTCTCAAAATCAAAAAGGACTGGGGATGTAGCTCAGTGTGTGAGGCCCTGGGTTCAATTCCCACTACTGGAAAAAAAAATGGTGCAGGGAATCTAGAAACCTCTTCAAGAGCTTCTGTGACCCTGTCGTAAAAAAAATGAATCACACCTGACTGAAATTCACTGAAGAGAGTTTGTGAATCTTCCCTCTGCCTGATGTAGAATCTCACACATCAGAATACCTCACTGGGGAAATATTCTTGGAATGTTATATGTGGGAAAGTTTCATGAGAGGCTGACACCAAGGCAGAGATACTTTCTGGGAAGGATTTAGAATTATGTCCTAATTTTTTTTGTTTTGTTGTGGGGGGGTTGGATTTTTTTTTTTTTTTGGTTTTTTTGTTACCAGGGATTGAACCCAGGGGCATTTAACCACTGAGCCACATCCCCAGCCCATTTTTACAATTTTTCTTTTTTTATTTTGAGACAGGTTCTCGCTAAGTTGCTTAGTGCCTCATTAAGTTTGAACTTGCAATCTACCTGTCTTAGCCTCCCAAGCCTCTGGAATTATAGGAGTGAACCACCAGGCCTGCCTAAGATTTTTTTGTGTATGGGGTGTGGGGATCCAACCCAGGGACTCACAAATTATTTATTTAGGTACTCAGGATAGAACCTATGGCCACATTACCATTCAACCACTTTTTTTTTCATTTTTAAAAAATAATTCGAGGGGCTGGAGCAGTGGCTCAGTGGTTACAGTGCTTGCCTGCCAGGCGCGAGTACATGATTTCAAACCCCAGCACCACATACACAGTGAGGTCCTGGAGCAATGAAGGCCACGTGAAAAACTAAATAAAATTGTTTCTCTCTTTCGCTGTCCCTCTCTCTTAAAAAAAAAAAGTTAAAGACAGGCTGGCCTCAAACTTCTGATCCTTCTGCCTTAGCCTCCCAAGTCACTGGGGTAAAAGGTGTGCCCCACCATGCCTGGCTAGATTCATTTTTTTTTCTTTTTAGCATTTGGATGGATATCTAATTGTTGTAGTACCATTTATCATAGAGGTGATGTCTGACTCAACCCTTAACGTGCAAGGAAGAAGAACCCAGAGACTTGTCTTGCTTCTACACAGGGAACCCCAATTCAAGGATCCAAAGGAAGCTTTTCAAAGTTTAAGAATCAAATGAGAAGAGGTTCACCCCAAATGCACAACTCCCACAGCAAGGAGCCCACGGTCAGGGAGCAGAATGAAAATCTACAGCAAGTTATCAATGATCTGATAACTAAAAAGAACAATGAACTAAAAGAATATTTAATGAAGGGACTAAGTGAGAAAATTCAACAGATGAAAAACTATTATCAAAGAAATAGACGTACTGAAAAAGGAAGTAACAGCTAAAATCTGTAATCAATGACAGGAGAGGAACCGTGGAAGAATTTAATAATGGCCTAACTTCTATAGAAAACAGAACCTCAGCTCTTGAAGAAAGAACTTATGACAATGATGGGAAGCTAAGCAAATTTGAGCACGCAGATGACAAAAAAGAAAAACAACTCACAGAACACCAACAGAATTCTCAAAATGGGAAGAAATGAGCAGAAATGATCTAAGAGTAATTGGAATACAGGAAGAAATTGGAATGCAAATGAATGGTATAAAGAACATTCTCAAGGAAATAAAGTTTTCCATATAAAAATAGAGTCAGATATGCTCATCCAGGAAGCATATAGGTTACCCAATAGGCCTAATCAAATGAGAAAATCATCAAGACACATATTCAAAATGTACAATAGGAAAATCAAGGAAATACTAAAAGCGACAAGGGAGAAACACAAAATCACATTCAGAGGCAAATGAATAAGGATCTCCTCTGACTTTTTAGTTCAGACTCTGGAAGCAAGAAGATTCTGGAAGGAGATCTTTCAATGTCTAAATGACCACAACATGCAGCCAAGAATACTATACCCAGCAGAACTCAGCTTCAAATTTGAGGGGAAAATAAGAATGTTTCATGATAAGATCCAACTTCTAGCATTCATGAACAGAAAAAAAGCAGCATTACAAAGAAACTTCAAAGATAAACTCAAGACAAAAGAATAAGCAAACACTCCTAAAAATCCACAGAGGAAATTCAATCAATGTATATCCTATCAATGGACAACCAAGACAGCACAGGACTTACTAATAAAACAAAATCACTATGAACCACAACTACACTTCTAACATTGAATGTGAATGGTCTCAACGCACCACTTAAAAGACACAGATTAGCAGATTGGATCAAAAAACAAAAGCCAACGATATGCTGCTTACAAGAGACCCACCTTACAGTCAGCAATATCCACAGTTTGAGGGTAAAAGCATGGAAAAAGATCTACCTGCATACTGCCCAAGAAAGCAAGGTGGTGTTGCAATACTTATATCCAACAATGTAGATTTCAAACAAACTAATCCAAAAGGATAGAAGGCCAGTACATGTTAGTAAAGGTAACAATACACCAGGAAGATATAACCATAGTAAATATATACTCTCCAAACAATAATGCTCCCAACTATGTGAATAAATTACTTCATGACATAAAACCACTTGTGGACTGCAATACAATAATACTGGAAACTTCAACACTCCTCTATCACCGATAGACAGATCGTCAAATCTAAAAAACAATGAAAAGATCTCCAGCCTAAACAACTCCACAAATCAAATGGATTAAACAGATATCTATAGACTATTCCACACCAAATTGACTGAATATACCTTCTCAGCAGCACATGGATCCTTCTCCAAAATAGACCATATTTTAGGTCACAAAGGAAATCACAGCAAATATAAAAAAGTAGATATTATTCCATGTATCCTATCTGACCATGATGCCATGACCCTAGGAAATAACAGCAAAAATTATAACAGAAAACACACATATACATAGACAATGGATAATATCCTATTAAATGAAGAATGGATCCAAGAAGACATGACAGTAGAAATCAAAAAATTCTTGGAAGAGTGGAGGAGACAATATCTACTAAGCTTCAGTCTGACAAAGTCCAGACTTGGGCTGGCAAAGCCAGCATTCCAGAATATTACCAAAACTATACCTTGTGGAAATTGGCTATTTACTTAAATTGGAAGCTCTCTGATTGCTATGAGAATTCCATTGCTCAAACAACTGTTACAGACTGATGAGAAGGGTACTTGTATAACACATATAGAAGTCATGAAAAATGAAGCTATACTGACTTCAAAACAAAATTGGGGGGCTGGAGCGGTGGCTCGGTGGTTACAGTGCTTGCCCGGCATGCGCAAGTACACAGGTTCAAACCCCAGCAACCCACATACACAGCTAAGTGTCAGAGCAATGAAAGCCTTGTGAAAAACTCAATAAAAGTTTTTTGATTCTCTCTGTCTCTCACTGTCCTTCTCTTTTTATTAAAAAAAAAAACATTGGAAATAGAAACCAAAATAATTAGAACTAAAGAATAAAAGAAACAGTATATGTAAAAATTGCCTTTCCTGTCTTTGCAGAAGTTAAGTTTTAACTTCTTAGCCCATAGGTTAGGATGCACAAATATCTTAAGATTAACAATTATAGGGGCTGGAGTGGTGGCTCAGCGGTTTCAGTGCTTGCCTGGCAAGCATGAGGACCTGGGTTCAAACCCCAGTACCACGTACACAACTGAGTGTTGGAGCAACTAAGG